>JACXSJ010001063.1:0-124055 GCA_014851325.1 Pentalonia nigronervosa | reverse complement strand
TACGTTTATGATATTTTTGATAATCTTCTTTCTAAGTATGAAAATAATAACATATCTTTGATCATAACCTTTAATCGAAAGATAATACATATTTTATTTGTAGTCCAATTATGAAATTATTTTATAAATTTAGAATATTAAAAAACATATTATTAAAACAATTTACTTTGAACTAGGTATAGATCAATCGATAATCGACTATGGAAAATGTGTTTGAAATATGTATTTTAATTCACACCATTCAATTATCTGTTAAGAATATTTAACCTAGACTTTAATTAAATCAATATAATAATTCTGAACTTTCTGTTGATATTGTAAATTCTTTGTTATATGTATTCTATTGTAACTTCAAAAACATCGAGTTTAATCATAAGCATATAATATTAGGAGTAAGGAAAAATTTAATATTAAATCTATACTGTAATCTACTTTTTGAAAAATATAGCCTAATTAATGTATATGTTTAAAATCTTTTAAAACGTTTAAGATACATGTCAATACTATATATTTATATAACCATTTAGTATTACATATGTTTTAAATACAAATTTTTCTATTATTATTTTTATTATTTTTACTTGTTTTTATTTATGTAAGTAAATGAACTAATACTAGTTTATTCTATTTGATATTTTCATATTTTTTGCAAATAAATGTATTATAACAAACTCTCTCTTTTTAGCTTTTAAAAATAAAATCAAAGCTACATATTTTGTTTTATGTCATTATATTATTTGTATTATCTATACTTGTAATCTGGTGTCAAATAAATATTATTATTATTATATTATACGTATTATGCGTAGAGTAACATTTTGTGTTAGTCATTATCGTCGACCGTCATCGTTGTATAGTTTACAAAAAAAAAAAGAAAGATTTTTACAACCTTCTATAATGTACGCATCATTAATTGTACTCACTAATTGCCTACATATTTGTTTTAATATAAATAGACGATTTTTCATCCTAATGAACCGGTATTTGGATCACAGTATATAATATGTTTATTAATAATAATTTGCTAAGACGGCCAAAAAAGATTTTAATAATGTGAGAACCCACAAACTATAATATTATATATATATATCAAACGTGAGACCGTAAAATAAATTACCGAGACATAAATATATCTATATATACGTAGGTATTGAAAAAAAAACGAAAAATCCAATTTACTTTTAATTGAATCTATCATGAACATTTTAACGGGAAAGTCACCAAATAAAAGTAGGTTTGCTTATATAATAATATTGATAGGTACTAGAATTATTATTTTTCTTCTGGAATTGATAAAAAGTACACGTTATAAATTGCTTAGGTTTTAATATTTTAAAATTAATTAAGGCGATAAAATAATTACTTATTTAGATAGATAGTGTACCTTTAATAAATATAATATGCGTGTGTTTCAGTAATTCTTTATCAGCCTATATTATAGGTAGCTGTTATTGTAAATTGCAGGTTTTTTTTTTTATATTTTCCATATTGAAAATACATCTGTATCGATTATATCGTTATTCATTACTTACTTTATTATTATATATCCATTATATTGTCTATTCCTTACAAATTTATATTTTATATTTGTATGGATATCGACGACGTGTATGTTAGAATATTATACTGAAAGCAGTATTATTTGTAAAATATCTAAAAACAGCGAGACTTATAGATAATTTTAAACATAAACACGTGTTAAATATATCATAACCGTTTGTTAAATAATAGAGCACCTATATACCTATGACATATATATAAATATATTTAAACATATACACAGCATCTCTTTTACTAGCATCTACAGAATATTGATGAACTTTCTTTTAAATCTACATCATAGATGATGCTTTGCTGCAGTAGATCTACAAAAGATAATAGAACGAACATTTTAAATCAATATAATAGTACGGCACTCGTATTGTTTGTTCGGTTTAAAAGAAACATCTTAGCCTATTTTGTGTCTATGAAAAAATAGCGATATTCCACCGGTTCGAAAGAAAACATAATATTATAATAAATACGGGTTGATGACCCTAATTCGTATACTTTTAAATCTGTGCACTCATACTATGAAAGCCAATGAGGTATGCTTATGCGGCGATAACAAACATACTATTGTGACTATAGTCTTAAACAAATATAATATATTATTAGGATATTAGTTTGTTACTCGAAAAGGATTATATCTTAATAACGATTTCGTCTGATATATCTGCAGCAGTTTCTGATGTCTGCAGCCAATCACAGTTGTTGACGATTAAATGTAAAATTAAATAAATATCATACTATGCTGGGATAAATAAAAAACATGTATAATGAGACTTCTAAATACCGGACACTTTCGATCACTGAAATCGTGTAAATCGGGTTGTGTTTGTAGAAAATGTGTTGTTCGTTTCCAATAAAATATGCGCTATTTGGAGGTGTCCGTTAGGGGTGGTTTCACTGAATTAATAAAACATTTTGTTGACAACATTAATAGTTTAGCTGGCATTCCATTTGATTTAATGTTTTGGGATATTCAAACCCAATGTACATTCAAATACATTAATTAGATAAAAGAAGTTGTTACTAACTATTGTAACATTTTATTTATATACCACGACCACTGCGCCATAGCATAATATAAATTATACAGACTGATTCACTGAGTATCATACTCACATTTATATTTTCATTTAATAATGCATTTACTCAAATTTTGATTTTTAAAATTTTTAAAATTTTAAATATATCTACTTAAAGACTGTATTTTCAAATTCTTGAAAATTGTTTGTATCTACTATACTTCAAGGGTATCCTGTGGTGATATAAATTTCTGTATTTTAAATAAAAATATCCATTTTCAACTGTAAACTATTTAGTGAATAATTGTTTTGAAAATGATGATTTACTAAAAATTTAAACTAGTAGTTTCCTAATTATTTAAATGTTTATACTAAAGATAATAATATGTCGTAGTCCTTAAAAGTGATTTTATAAAAATATAAATTAAATGTATATTAAATCTAATATTTACTATGCTTGGACTATTTTTATAAATTATAAAGGTTTATGGATTAATATTAATTGAGATAGATTTACTTAAATTATTGTCAAATTATCGCAACCCCCATATCATCCAAACCCATTATATCATGGACCTATATAAATATCCTTATAATAAACAAAGTTAAATTATTCAAAAACTACTCGTTCAAATTTTGATTTATCTATATCAAAATTCTCAAAAAAAAAATATCTGCTGAATAATTCAAAGTGAAAAAGAGAGGATTTTTATTTGGAAAACAGAAGTTTGTATTGTCATAGGACCATTCGTAAATGGAACAAAAAAGCTCAAGAATTCGAAAATATGGTCTGCTGCAGCGGAGATCTAAAAGACGCTGTAGCGGACGGCAAGCCTTTATAATGTGATTATAATATTTATAATATAGTCATCGTTGGATGTAAAATTAATTTGCAAGTGTGAAGTGTGCGTACATTGTGCGTATATAGGAGTTGCTTGAAATGTAAATAAAACAAGGGGGAATACTGTAGGTATAATAGATAAGACGCCTCGGTATGTCTATATAATACGCGTATTCAAGATAATATTACGTAGGAGAAAAGCTCGAAAAATGCTCGTATAATAATGCCGCGGAATATATAACTATATATATATAATAGGTGTATTAAAAGTATTTACTGTTTAGGACGTGCCGCGCACAGTGATAACGCATAAAAAGATGGTCGAAAAGATTGTATCAGACTATCAAAGAATACCTATATATATATATATAATGTATATTATACATACTTGTATATAACGGTCGCGTACATAAGAAAGACACGAAAGAATATAATTATATATATATACATATATTTATATATATTATAATATAGTGTGAGATTAATCGGACGCCATATCGCTGGAGCTGCAATAAGTGTGTGCTGAAAAAATTAATTAAACTCTAGTGCTTATAAATATTTCTTCACCCGAGTCTTGGACGAAAAAATATTACACTTTATACATATATTTACATATATATATAATATTGTGTGTATGTGTGTGTACCTACATAGATTTCAGACTTCGATAGCAATGCATATTTATTATTTATATATATATATATACCACGGGGTCTTTACACCAAATTAACGAACTGAAAACCGCGTGCTCGTCGTATTGCAGCACTATGATTAGGCATATTATTAGGTATAATATGGCTCTTTTGCGTGTTTCGTATTTTTTCTGACATTTTTGTTTAAATACGATTCCACACGTTGTATGGATACCCAATCACTCACGCTTCTCGCATATTTATTATTATATTAGCTTAACGAACCCACATTCAAGCCGTATCAGTTTTAATATAGGTAATTAAAAAAAAAATTGTGTGACGAGTATACAGATTCATGAATAATAATTGTTCATCATCTCGTTAACTATCGAACGATTTTGTTTAAATTTTAATAACATTGACGGCAAGTATATTATTATATACTATTAAGTCTTATATTATAGATATAATGGCGTAACATACAAGATGATTCACCAAGAACGTTCACATTTTTTTCCATTTAATAATGAATTTATTCAAATCCTATTTTTGGAATTTTTAAATATACTTAAAAATCATATTTTAAGATTCTTGAGATTTTTTGTACTATTTTAATAGTATGGCGATACAAACTTCTATTTTTAAAATGAGAACCACCTTTTTTTTACTTTAAATCGTTTAGCGAAAATTTTTTTGAAATTTTTAGTGTACTCAATTCAAAATTCGAACGAATAGTTTTTCAGTAATTAAAATGTTTATACTTATGACGATAATAGTTCTTGAAAACTGTATTAAAAAAATATAAAACGTATGTAATATTGGATCTAGTATTTATTATACTTGGACCATTTTTATAAATTATAAATACTGATAGATTAATATTAATTATTGTAATTTTCAAATTTCCATAACCCCCATATTTTCCAAACTCATTATCATGAACCTATAACTATCATTCAAAAAATTAAATAAATCAAAAACTATTCATTTGAATTTTGATTTTTCAGTTTTCAGAAAAATTATCCGCTTAATAATTTACAGTTAAATAGGAAGGAGGGGGGTTCATTTGTAAAACAGAAGTTAGTGTCTCCACAAGACATTCATTAAATAGTACAAAATATCCCAAGAATTTTAAAATATGGTCTTCGGATATATTTAACTCTTCCAAAAATCAAATTTTGAAAAAATCGATTATAAAATGAAAAAATGGTGGTGAACATGCTCGGCATGTATCACCTGTATGTATATATATATATATAGTATAATATATATTGTATAATCATATTATATACATTCAAGTACACGGTATACCGCGGTAACACGCGTTTAACGCGATCGCTATCACAATAATTGCTATTTAAATTGTATATTTTTGTGCATTGTTTTACAATACGTTTTGCCGTGTATACACTTGTAGTAGGTATAATGGGATATATAATGCAGTTTATAAATAGGTGACGACGATGAGCGAAGACAATAACAATATGATAATTATATTCTCCCTTCCCTCCTCTCCCGGACACACTCTTCTCGTCGAAAACCGTGGGCGCCACTATCCATAATATAAATATTGTATTCTCGTATATTTTATCGACAGGCAGGTATATTATGTTATTATTTTTGTATTACTTTTGTATACTACTTATTTTTTAGCGAGCTCATAAGCATTAGTAACAATATAAAAAATTGTATAAAACCTCGAGCTACAATGTCGCGTATATAATACGGATTTAAATAAAAATGCCATACACGACGCACGTATAATATTATGTCTATATAATGTCATATTATATTATTATGTGTATTAGACAATGCGCCGAGGCTACAATCGGTAATAATAATAATAATAATAATAATAATAATAATAATATATATTATAACCGATTGCTGATATTCATCATCATCGCATATTGTGTCACAAGTGTCGCATATAATAACCACGTGAGTTCCTGCGGGACGCGGGTTAAAAGGTAGTACAAGTCTCGAGCACAAAAAATATGATGAACACAACATTGTACGATAATAATATTAATATAATAACTATACGAATAACGATTGTTATTGACCTACCTGCAATAATACATATAATACATTTAACCTTATTAAATTATGATATTATTATGGCGTCGTGTTCGATATAATATGACGTATTTTCGGTGCACATTTCAACACACGGCTGCAGAAATGTGATATTTCACAATATTCGTCACTGTATTTATTATATATACACAGTGAAAATCACTTTTTTTGTTCAACAGTGAACGTGTAATTCATCGTTATTTTCATCCAGAGAATTTTGTTCTCGAAAAATCACACAAAAATGTTATAATGCATCACATTATAACTTATTTTTGTCGTTGATAATATATTCAGAATTTAGATAAGTACCTATATATATATATGGTATATATATGTAATATATTTTATTCTCCGAGATAACAAAATATTATACTGTTCACTTCATATTTTAAAAGATTCACACTGTATATGACGTATAAGAGTATATGAAAATATTAACTAATACGCCACGTTGTCGTATGTAATAATTTCGCATAAACGCATTGTGAATTGAATGACATTTTATACATTATTTTTAAACGTTGCACCGAGTGTTCTGCAGTTGAAAACAAAATAATTATATAACACGGCCGCAGTAAAAGAAGGGAGCATTGGAACCTATGGCCCGCGGGGGTTTTATATCTCTTTTTATTTTGCGTCTTATTCTTATTCTAACAAACAAATTAAAACATAATTACCCGAAAACAACCCCGTGAATTGCCGGAAACTCGAAAATCGGACGAGGGGACACGTCCGCGGGCTTCTTTTTTAAAAATAAAAATTGTATTATCCGCGTCAACGCTATTATATTATTTTTATTGTCTGTCTATACGACTGGCTACGCCGCGTTTTAAAGGGGAAAAAACTGCAAAAATCG
Organism: Pentalonia nigronervosa; assembly: GCA_014851325.1. Taxonomy (NCBI): domain Eukaryota; kingdom Metazoa; phylum Arthropoda; class Insecta; order Hemiptera; family Aphididae; genus Pentalonia; species Pentalonia nigronervosa. The sequence goes on along the minus strand of JACXSJ010001063.1, from coordinate 117,077 downwards.
TGTATATGAAAATGTTTGGTTTTACCACCTCATATACCCAAGAACATATTTTAGTCGTCATAAGTGTGTTTTGATATACTTAACTGGTAAATAAGTACTGGCTTATTATATAATATATACGTGTGGTTTAAAACTACTGGTATAACCTACTTGAGAGTCGTCGATTAAATATATTGACTGCAGCAATAGAAGTGTACATCTTTTTTAAACTATATACTCATTGCCTATTGCAATTTTGAACGCAAAATTTGTACGACCGCTCAGCAGTATACATATTGATTCACCAAGATTCTCTCTTGTTTTTAGATTTAAGTTTTTTCAAATTCTGATTATTAGAATATTTAAATATAATGATTTTTTTGAAAATTTAAATGAGTTGTTTCTTAGTTATTAAAATGTTTATACTAAAGATAATAATTCTTAAAAATGGATTTACAAAAATATAAAACAGATGTAACATTGAATCTAGTAGGTATTTATTATAATTAGACCATTTTAAGTATTACTAAAATGTTGATAAATAATATTAGTTACTAAAATTGTCCAAATCACTACAGCCCCCAAATTATTCAAACCAATTATCATGGACCTATTATCTTTAATGCACGAAGACAAATAGCTTAAAAACTACTCGTTCGAATTTTGAATTAGATGCATCAAAATGTTCAAAAAAATTATCCGTTTCACAATTTACAGTAAAAAAAGTTAGTTCTTATTCAAAAAACAAAAGTTTGTATCACCATAGGACACAATTTAAGTATAGTACGAAAAATCTCAAGAATTTAAAAAATACAGTTTTTAAAGATTCTAAAAATCATATTTTGAATAAATGCATTTTTGAAGAAAAAAATGGGTGAACATGCTTGGTGAATCACCCTTCATATATATAAATATATGGTAGTGAAAATGTGCAATAACTAACCAGGGTATTACACCCTTTATACGTGAACCAGAAGTTTTATTTCAGAATGCGAAATTGCGATCAAGGACAGCTGTATGAAATGATTGTTTTTTATGATGTGGGATAAAAAATAAAAATGTAGATTAGCTCGCAAGGGCGTCAGTCGAGACGAGCTTAAAAGCGCCAACCCATCAATGTCCCGAACTTGAATTTTTACTATATAGGTAATACGCGATTACCACAGGTAATATGCGCGCTTTAAGCTACCTACGTCTGTCGTCTGTCGTGTGCTTTTTATAATATTTTGATTGGCCGTCCTGATCATGTAGGTATATCATTCACTAATCATCACGATCTATCGGAGAATTTCCAGAGTTGGGCCGAAGTCAACGTCTGTACACGACACGACAGGCGACAAAGCTGCAAACCCGGCTCTATTGCGTAGCAGGTACATTGTAATATTATTAAAACTTAGGTAAAACCTACGTCATGCCTTTGACGACTATAGGTTAGGATAAAAACGAATGTTTTAACGCATAAAAAAATATTGACACCCCCGTGTATAATATGACGCGTATAGTATCGAGATTTCTAATGACGTGTGCATATTATCGTTTCACAAGTTCTTCTGCTTACATAATAATAATTTATAACTAGATATTAATATAATATTATGCGTTAGAATAACGTGTCTTATCTTTTATTTTTTTTCCCCCGACAGTGCCAGATAATAATGTATTGAGTAGGTACTATATAGGCGATAGACAACCCCACAATGTGCTATTATGTGTGTCAAAAATCATAATTCAATATTTTTGTTGTTTGATATTCAATTTTCTCGATCTGGTATAATCCTGTGTGCATATTTTGTATGGCAGTAAAAACTGTCATGTGAAAAGTTAAAAAAAAATTATATATATATCACTCTCATATGATGTTTCAGAATAAAATAAACCTTCTAATTTGTAAAAATCTTAACGAAACACTTAATATCTTTTTGAATAAAATAATATTATAATTATTATGGTCCAATTTAATTTCTAATCATATATTACATTATTTAAATATTTTTTTAACATTTATATTGCATACTTATTTTTTAAACCATCAAAACATCTCTCCTGAAAAACTATGCTGCATAAGAGATTTATTCCCGTGAACGATGGTTTACATAATATACTTAAAAACATAGTGTTCAAATGAACTTTTACTCTGGATAATATACAGGAATATGACGTGTAAATAGTGTGCATATTTAATTTGTAACATAAATTACGTTTACATTTTATTCTCAGAAATCACAATATGTAAAATTGTTTAATTGTTAAACACGTACAAAGAATCCTTTAAAATATGGATTACGGATAGAACAACACTATAACAGATATGGGACTCTAATAGGCATCTTTTAAATACATTATTGAAATCTTGACAATCATTTTGTATACTATTATATATCCATAACCTGTACATTGACTATTCAGAAAACTGATATTGTAACTAAAACCATTAACTACTGCGACTTTCGTCTTCATAATTCTCCATAAATAATATAAATTCTAAATTAATTAATTTACAAACTTCGAAAGTATATATACAAATATCGGGTAACATAACCTTAAGTACAAATGATATTCATGAAAAATAATACTTTTATATTTATTATGTACAAAATGATAAATACTATATTATTATACCTGTATAGACATTTAAAAATATATTTCATAAAATATTGTACGAATTCAACGATGCACATAAACTAAATACACTTTATTTTTTTTGTGTGCTTTTATCAACTACGGTATGGTTATAGATGCTGTTTAGTTATTAGCAGTATGCTATCAGTTATCACTAACTTGGCTCATATTGTTATGCTGTTTTGAAAATGTATTTGTTCACGACTAATTATTCTTGATCATCGTTGAAGGTAAGTGCAGAAAACACAGTGTAGGTTGATATAGACTATAATATTTTATATATCCTCAGACAAAAAAATTAAACAATAATTTTAATAATTTTACACACACACATTGTATTAAAAATAAGTTATCTATTTCAAATGTTTTCAATACAATATATATATATCATATTACCACCCGTTTATGTTTAAACTTTAAAATGCTCATCAAACACCACACGAGGTGTATTAATTTTATTATTTGAAAAATCAAGTAACAGAAAATATTTATTGTTCCTTCCAAAAAATTAATATTTTATTCTTACTTTGCAGTTAACCAAAAAAATAATCAAAAAATAAATCGTATAAAATGTTAGATAGGTATATAATAAATTGTATAACGGTGTACACTTGATATAGATACGTAAAACATGTTTTATTGCAATAAATAACGTATTATTCAATATACATTACATATATATTATATATTATGTGTTGTCGGTATACGTTTTGCCGTCCACGCTATTCGTCACATAAATCGTCAGATGGCGGATTTATATTTTATGTCTTCATGTGGGAAGTCGCACTGGTATTCTGTTGATCCCACCTATGACCACGGTATACCAGCTACTGTTTATAGACTGAAAAATGGCATTACGTTTTCATTTAGGTCATTACAAAATATATACGAAATAATATGTATTATACTTTTACATATACCTAGTACTCATATATTATATTATTTATAATCAAACAAAATATTATTATATTATTTTTGTTTTATGAGTTACACGCCTACTCGTCTGATATAATTTAGTAATCAAAATGCATTTTATACTTGTCAACGCTGGTTTGGTATGCTTTACATTTGAATTTTGGTTATTCGTTACCACGCCAGTGTAGTCAAAACTTAAATCAATCGACGAATGAACTGCTATTATGCCAATCCAGGAAATCGTCCCCGATCAAATACCGTGACAGCAGAGGACCGGGACGTTGAAAACTTCCTCAAAAAAGTATCAACCTCCGGCCATTGAGGGGTTAGGACACGATCGGAATTACATTTAAAATATCCACAAATACGTATGCAAAACACAGCAAATGTCACGGGTTGCTAATATATACTGTTATTGATTATTTAAAATCCCAGCAAAAAATATCAGTAAAAAACTGCAGGTGATATTTCATACATATCCGACCGGGAAATACTGAAAGCAAAATATGTTTTTACGGTAAAATATTTTTTTTATTTTATACGTACTGCCTATACATATATAGTCTATAATACATAAAACGGACACTGTGGTCACAATATATATATATATATATATATATATATATAATATGTATAATGCGGTACTGCATCGAAATGCCATCTAAATATTCGAGTTTAATATATAATATAGGTAGGCAGTGCTTTCTATAATATTATGTGTGTTATATGTTTCAAAAATCATTTAACGTTATTTTTGGAGAATATTGTCATAGCTCTAATACGATGTGATCGATATAATTTAATATTTATCTAAGTTTTATAAAAAATAAAACTGCTGTCACAGAAGCACGAAGACTTTTTCAGCAATTAAACATTTTTCTCGGTGCAATTCTTCAATAACTTTTTGTAACTGTTTATTTTCAGATTTCTGTAAAATATTTGTTGTTATAATATGGCGTTCTAAATTTTTATTTCAACATTTTCGACAACCGTTTCAGCAATTTTAAATCCTATACTACTTTTTTTATCAGGATTTTCTGTTTCTGAAGAATCGTTCGAACAATATAATAATATTAAAAAAAAAAATACGCACGTCACACATATACGCATACATCTATTAGCCGACCAAAGCAAAACGCAGACTAAAAAAGTTTGTACATTGTCAGCTTTTACAATCAAAATATAATAATTAGATATATATACATACACAGATAGTCATCGATAAACAGAGTTCATTACAGTTCGTAACAAAACACTTTATTAATAAGACGATAAAGTGATTGCGGCCATGAGTTCAATTGTAGCGTATCTATATTCCATTTGCATTAAAAATAGGAACCTCATTCAAAAGATCAAGCTTAGAACAACTGCAGTCGGCAACAACACTCGTGATGACAGGTGAAGCCTATTAGACTTTTATACTATTATATATTATTTGTCAAAAGGAGATTTGATAATTTTATCACTTTGAGATTTTGATACTGTCAGAAACATCTCGACGAGTGGCAATTTTCTTTATTTTTTTTTCAATATTTATTTAATATTTTTACGACTCGCGAAACTCTTAAATTCTAATTTCAACTGACTGAAATGGGCTCAAAAACTAATATTATAAACCGAAACACACTTCCGGTCCATTTCGAGCACTAAATTTATATAGTTTATTCGCGGAGGGTTTATATGGTAAAACGCGAATGGGTTTCTGGATATTTAATCGCTTTAATTAAACATGAGTTTGGTGTTAAAAGATATAATACTCGAATTGGGTCTATGGTAATATTTTATCTCAATGTTGTTGATAACGAAGATAATACTTGAATTGATACTATATAGATACTTGGAATTAAGAGTGAAATTTACATATCACTTCGGAGCTTAATATAGCCGAAAAAAACATTTTTTTTGAGAGAGAAGATGAATCTTTTTACAAGTGGAGAATTAACCCGGTTAGGTTTTTTGAAAGATGTGTCTTTTAAATTTCCTTCCAAATTAAAAAGAAAAAATTAACAATGGACAAAAAAATAATAATTTAAACTATGTATGTATTAATGTAAATTGTATGGAAAAAATGTATTAATAATTTTGTACATATTAGAGTGGTATCTCCGGGGAAACGCTAATAGGTTACAGTAACCCAACTTGAGTTTTCCTAAAGTCAATATCCCGGTACTCAACTCATGTACTCGATTGAATACGTCGGGACCTAATTCGTGCCATTTTTGAAATTTGGAAACCAACTCGAGGTTAGGTTAAAGTATCCATGTATATATAGGTACACGTCGTCCAAAATCGTGTATAATATGTATATGTTTAATGGTTTTATAAAAGGTTTTCGTGGGTGCAGTTTGTGTAAAATTATTATGCTAAGCCAAAACATAAATTCTACATTATAATTTGGAATACATATATTTGTTACAATACAAAAAAAAAAATATATATATATATACCATACCTATATAATATGTGTATTGTACAACATACCTACACAAAATCAGAGGCTTATCCAACGGGTAGGTCAGCTGGTAGACCCGGGCCTACCCCGATTTTGAACCCATAAGTATACCAAAAATATATTTGTTTGCTATAAAAATCATTTTTATAACCAGAATTATTTCTGAATTTTGATCCTGAACACGCCTCTGCACGAAATGTATTCAAGACATTAGCAAAACTTGTTTTTACATAGCCGCGTATACATAGGTACAAGTACAACACTTTTGCACATAATTCTAAATTATAAGTCTACTTGACCGGAAATGAATACTATAAAATATTTTAACATTTGTTTAATAAAACACATCACATAATGCATAGAACAAAATAATACGTCAAAACCAGTGATGAGGGAAGCATAAATACATATTTTTAGTCATCACTCAGAAATTCAACGGTGATTCACACACTGTTTGACTTTAGTATATATGTTGGGGAAATGCGAAATAAATAATAATTATTATCTTGGTTTTTTTCATTTCATAGAGCGTATCCATAATCCATATATTATAGTAAAACACTTATCATTTTATACCAGATAATATTGAAATACTCAATTTTCCCATCTAAAATATATAAATATAGTACCATTAATTTTGTTTAAGTATACAGTTATATAATATGATATTTAGACAATATTATATATTAAGCTGTGCATGATATACTCTGACTTGAGTTCGGTAGTTTATGACTTAAAAAACCTACAAAAATGCAAAATATATGACCAAATTAAAAATTGAACACAAACCGTATAATTTAGATAGGTTATACATTATCTTATTATACCGTATGTTCCAGGTAGATTTTTATTTTATTTATCAATATATAGGCCAATCGGCTTTTTACATATAACAGTATGAAATAAAGCATATAAAGATAATTATTATAACATTAGATAGCAAAATATTAATAAATTAATATGTTTATGAAATTTAAAACAACATATTATTTTAGCTAGTATTAAATAAATTATATGCATTTTACAAAAAAATCGTATACATGCTATGATGATTGATTATCTATATAATTGTATACCTATATGACATAATATTATTATTATGGGTCAGAGAACGTCGGCAGAAGCAATGATTACTATTTTATTGTGGCTTGTAGTGGTCGGTAGTTCGGTAATTATTGTTACACAAAAGGACATTAAAAACATTTCCTCTGTATATATATCTTATTGCCCTAATGATATTGCTGGTTATTGGACTATCATCATTGCTCGTGTGTGCCCAGGTCGTCAATGATCTTGTGATAGAAATTTTAGCGTTTTGGACTATATTTTATTCCGTTTAACTAAACTTTAATATTATTTCACAAATAATTTTAATGATCGTAAATAAAAACGAATACCTGGTGCTGTGTCTATGGTGTATTCGAATTGCCATGATTTATTTTTTTTTTTTGTGGATCATGATGAATTATATGATATAGGACATAAGCGTGCACAAAATTCTGATTCAGGTATGGCTAAATGTTATCTATCTAGCGATAACCCACCTTTCCGCACCACAAAACAATTATATAAATTTCATCACAAAAGCATCTCTAATTTTTTTTGTTTATTGTGACACCAAGCTTGGTTTTAATAATACTAAGATTAGTCATTTTAGTCATAACTTAAAATAATAATTTAAGATTCCTAGAAATTTCAGGTGGGCTGCAGCCCCTTAGCCCCCCTCCCAAAAAAAAAAAAAAATTTAAAATATAAAAATGTGGATAGTATTGAGATTTTTCAATATTATATCAAACTTTTTTTAACATATCTACCACCTATCTATAATAAATATTTTACAGTTAAGATAAAACTAAAACGTGTTCAAATTTTATTTAATCGCAAAAAACTAATCATATTTTGGTTTTTACACCCGTGGTTATCTACCAGATGCAAAATAAATTATCTCCCATACAATATGTCTATTAAACGTCGGAATCGTTATCTGTCTCGCATATTATAGCATACCCATAGGCCATGTGTAATGTGTATCACGCTATCTCGTTATTGATTAACGATTGTCGTTAAAAACATCCAGACAGACGATATGATAATAATATTTAGTCGTCGTCCGGTCGCCTACAAACAACGATTATAAGCGCAGCAAAGAGCCCACAACGTTTATAATATATATATATATAGTGAAGTTTGATATTTGGTTATTTTTTTGTTTCTCGGTTTTCGTACAAAATTATATTATTATTAATATAATAATATAATATTATATTATACGCGAATCCTACAGCCTAGGTACCTGTTTATTTAATTGCACTCTATAATAAACCGTCCTACTCGTGGCCTATTCGTAATTATATATATATATCGTTCTGCGGGCATAATTTGCGTAAGTACATATTATTATTATAATATATCTATGGACGTGTCCATATCTATGACTAATGTATATGTTCAACTTAAATTTACGATTCGTTATAGCCATAAATGTTTATTACCTACCGATTGTGTGTATATAAACTGTTTGGCGTGGCATAATTTTAAGTCGTTATACAAACTATATTAAAAATAACTAAATTTTTATCATTATCAGTTTGTAAGTAGTTTACCCTTCTGAAATGACAATATATATATATACATTTTTGATTTAATATTCCTATGCAGAATAACATTCTGAGTATTTCGATGTATATAGATCAAAATTCGGACTAGTAGTTTATTAGTTATAGGTATAAGTATTTAAAATTTTGACTGGAAAATTAAAGTGAACCAACATTTCTACTCCACTCCACCCGCTCATTAGAACTTTAAATATTTTATTACTACTATCATCCAAAATTCGATTTTTATTCATCGAAACGCTTCAAAAATTATTCGGGTGTAGAATAATAAGGGTTTAAAAATGCGCATTGTCAACAAAAATGTAAAACATTTAAAAAATTACAATGAATTATGTTTAAATCATTTATTCAAATTCTGATTTTTAATCTAACATAAATACAATGTTTTCAAACTTTTCAGAATATTTACTACGGAGTGCCCTGTGACGAATGAACTTCTATTTATCAAAAATGTATTATTTTTTTTTACTGTGAATTTTTTAGTGGATAAATTTTATAAAAATGTTGATGTACCTATATACCCTATTTAAAAGAGCAGTTTTGCAGTTATTAAATTTTTTTTTTTTTTATGAAGGACAATAATATAGTCTTCAAAAATGGTTTTACAATAATATAAAATAAATGTATATACTTAATATTTCTTAGACTTTGACAATTTTTAAAAATTGCTTCTATTAATGGATTAATATTTTTTATTAAAATTTTCAATTCACGATATCCCACATCATAGGTTAGGTTATATATTTTCCAAACCCATTATATATATATATATGTCATGGATCTAAATATTATCATTACCATACACAAATAAGTTTAACAACTTAAAAACCACTCGTTCGAATTTTGATTTTGATACGTCAAAATGTTCAGAAAAATGATCTGCTAAATATTTTACAGTATAGAAAACCTCGATAGTACAATAAATCTCAAGAATTTTAAAATATGGAGGAACAATTTAAAAAATTTCCAAAAATCAGATTTTGAATAACCGCAGCGGATTATTGAAGAAGAAAAAAAGGCGGAGCATGCCTGCGGTGAATCACTATCTGCCCAGCATTATTATTGAAATCTTAAAAATATTGTAATTCACCTATACAGTGCAATAACGAAACGGTATACAAACCGCTCTACACTCCCTTGCAGATAAATCGGAACTCTTAAATATAACATATAACCAGCTTCGGGCTGCTATATGCCCATCATCATATGTCATTAAATTTATACATCATAACAGATCTGAATTTTTTTTTCGCGCGTGTTTTTGTCTCCTCTTCGGCGCGGAAGCGCGTGGGAGGATACCTAGCTATATATATACGTATATACACACACGTAGATAACGTACATCAGGAACAGAACAAAATGGCCGAGACAACTCCTCCTCGTCGGCACGCGAGAAAAGCGGTTTTCTAACGCCGAGGCACGACGACGACGACCACTGCTGTCGGCGCGGCACGTATTGTAATGCGTTACATGTCCCGCGCGATTCGGTTGTATAGATCGCGCGATGTCGACCGTGTTCGATCGGTCGTCGCGCACGAATTCCTCGCGGGCTATAGTGAGTTGTAGATAGGGTACCTTTATATATATATATATATATATATACCATAGGTATACGCCTGTAAATACGTGTCTACGTGTGCCTTTACAAGCGTACATATTTCCATATATATATATATATATATATATATATAGGTACGGACCTATAGTATATTATTATTATAATGTGCGAGAATGGAGAAAAACGCTATGGCGCGGTCCGAAAAGACCTAAAAAAAAAATTCTCATACTTTACGCGCGGTATACGTGGTATGCCACGCGTATAATAACGTATGTATATAGGTATACTCGACAACCATCACCATCGTCATCGTATAACCACATAATGAACCGCACATCTATAACCAGATAGAGCCGCATATTATAGTAGAATATATATATATATGATTCATACATCAAATATGTATGTTTTATAAAGCTAAATATTTTATATCGTATATGCTACACGATGTGAGACGACATTGTATATATAACTATCTACATAAGTACTAAAATATGAAAATTTATTTTTATTATATATAGGTATAAATGCATTTTATATTAATTCATATTAATATAATCATAATACCTATATATAGTAGATTATTTTAGGAAAATCAAATGTTGAAAATAATTATATATAATTATATATATATATATATATATATCCAATCCAATATCTATAGAGTAGTATATTAAGTTGCAGAGTTACTATTATAGTTAGTTATTTAAAAATATAAAGGAATTCGAGGAATCATAAGTCAAGTTATAAATTTTTAGTTAAAAGATGAAAGTTACTTTTTTTGAAATCATCATCATATCTTTTATTAACTGAAAAATACACAGTTGAATTTTGGTGCGCAGTTTAACGTTATGAGCAATATAATATTATAATAAGCACACTGAGCTGCAGCCTTTTTTTTAAAACCTACAATTACATATATTATATATATATTCCTATATTAGGTTTATAATAAAATCTCAATAATTAAGTTTTTTTTAAGTTGTGTTTAGCTACGTGTATATAATATTTTGTATCATAACGTGTTCAGATTATACAGTATGATCAGCTCTGATTTTGTCTATTTATATAACCACCATAAAAGTGATTCAAGCACCTATTTGGTACACATAGATTACGTAAATGATATATAGCAGGTACTCACAGTGTTTTTATACAACGTCAGTTTATAACATTACAAACATATATTATGACTTGTGGTGGGGAGAATAATTGACTGTACAATATCATCTGTACCACTTCCAGTCGTTTAAAAAAAAATAACTTGCTGGTTTAGGTTTTACATTCATTTTTGATGCCAACGAACGGCTGATTCCAGAACTCGTCTTATATATTATACCTGGTACCTGCTTATAGTGGATTTATAACTAATTTGACTTTTAAACATCCAAACCAAAAAATAATTAGGTATTGTAAATCATATAATAATTTTGCATATTAGATCACCGTGCAGTAAACTATAGTCTAATAATAATAATAATAATGATTTTTCAAAATTCTAATATTTCGTTCGATAGAAAGAAGGTTGTAGTTTTAAATCCCGCACCTGTATCATTATAATATATATATATATATACATATTGAATTAATACATTTTTTTCCATATTTTAAAAGCCTATTTATAGTTCTGTAATGTTTATATACTGAACATTTAATTACGCTGCAGTTACAATGCTTGTATTATATATAAAATGACATTACAATATAATATATAAATGTACAAGTACCTATACCTATATATTATACCAGGGGTGGTAACTTTTTCTGACGCTACAGGTCAAAAATTAACCTTTTTTTATTTTTTAATTTTTGAGCGTGCCATTGAATTACGAAAAATATTATATGTATATTTTGTTATTGTTTATTATTAAAAATAAAATAAAATATAAATATTTTAAATTTTTACATGTACTAACATTTTTTTGCTTTGCTCTAACTAACCGACGGTAGGAGACTTGCAGATTTAGGTTTCACATTTTTTGATGTCAACGAACGGTTGATTCCGGAACTCGTAATATATATTATACACATAGATATTATTATAGGCACCTATCCCCTAATAAGGGATTTATAACTATAGTTCGACTTTGAAACGCCCAAACCGAAAAATAATTATTGTAAAATGTAATAATTTTGCGTATAAAAATGTAAATTATATAAAAGTACAATAAGTATATATAATATACGCCATATGATATAATATAGGTACCGCGACGAGTCTTCTGCTTTTCGAGGAGTTGAGATGAGTATGGGGAAGAAAAAAAACGAAAAAAACATAAGTACGAGTAAAAAAACGTTCTACATAATAACAACTAAGTTTCTTTCTCAATATGTATGCGCGAGTATATGGGGTAAACGCCTATATATATATATATAAATATATACGGTATATATTGTGCTGCAGTTGACGTGGACCCGCGGCGACGGTGAGGTGCAGTGGGTCATGGGGGTTATGCGTGCAGGGGTGGGTGGGTCGACCGCCGCGAGGGGGTGAGAGCAGGGTGAGAGAGTGTGCGAGTGCGTTTTTTCCGTTCCGTTTCGTTTCGTTTTGTTTTCCTCTTTGAGTTTTTTCTTCCTTTTTTTTTTTTTTGTCCGTTTCCCCTGTTTTTCTGGCCTGCCTCTCCGCCGGACCGTTTCGCCGGCTAAACCAATGGGCGCTCCGGTGGGCGTCGCGACGCGGGCGGGGCTCCGGCGCCCGGCCGTCGTCGCGCGCGAAGAGTGGGGGCGGTGATCGGCGACGGGCCGTGGGCACGGACGAGCCGCACGACGCCGCGCCGTTCAGTTCAATGTTCGACACCGGTTGCGATCGCGTAGCATGTGAGAAATTTTTCGATTCCGTTCCGCCGTCCGTCCGCGCTCTCCCGACATCGGTTCACCGCCGCACCAACGATATCAATAATAATATATAATTATTAATACACGATATCGTTATCAACGATATACGCACTAATGATATTATAATATTGTCGAGGCCGCATCATCGTTATCGCCGCTCACAGGTGCAGCCCGTTCCGAGGATTTCGACCGAAATATCGTAATACGTTCCATCGTTGTTTAGCCGGTGTTCCTGGCGCGCAGTAAATTTTCCGATCGTTTGTTATCGTTTCTCGGTCTGCAGTCATCGCGTTTACATCGATTCCGCGCGCCGCCGTCACTGCAACGCTTGTGCGGATTTTTCGGATTTTTCGATTTTCGGCTGACAACTTTTTTTTACGGGTTTTTCTCTGCTCGAAAAAAGTGTTGGATTTTTGTAGACGCATGATCGACTTAACTGGCAGTGTTATCGCGTCATGAAGTTTACACGTCAAATCACACACTGCTAGGATATATATATATAACGCAGTAAACGTGAAACGTAAGTTAAAAGTCATATTATATTTCATTTTCAATGCATAATATATAGCCCATAAATTATTACATAAGATCGGATAGTTGACTTTTGTGCTTTATGTAAGTCTACAGTACATCTAAACGTAAACCTGTTTTTTATCTGATTTTTTTATAATTCGAAAACGTATTGTAAACGCGCATATATTATTAAAAAAAATGTCTAACTTTAACAATTGTGCACCCACGTCTAACTCTCTCACTAATTTTCAAATAAAACCGGTCGACCAAAATAAACCTATCGTGATTGGAAATAAAAGAGTTTTCAACTCACAACTAGATACAGTATATAAGTACCTAACATACAAACTGATTTATCACATTTTTTTTGTAGATCTTTTATTTTCAAATTTTCAAATATTAATTATTGTTAAACGTGTTAGTCAAACATATTTTCATAATAAATTCAAAAAGGTTATATGCGCTTATCGTTATTAAAAAATAATGCATTATTTTAATAAATCATTAAGACCGAGTTTATATATTGTATAATTAGGTGTGCGTGAAATTAAAATAAAAAATATTTTCAGTTATTATAAATATATATATATATAGAATATATATGATACTTATATTATTATATTATATATTATATTTTGATAATATTTCAAACAATTTCTTTTTTCCGTATACAATTTATATCGTTTACCTATTTTTTTTTATCTTTTTACCTATAGATACCTACTTATTATAAACCTCTTCTGATTATGTTTTTAAATAAAATGTACATTCATATATCTCATATATTTCAATATACGGTTCATTAAACAAATCTATAAAGGTATAGATGATACTCTATTATAATATATTATTATAACATTTATATTATATGCACAATAATTGGTAGAGGAAAATATTAAAATATTAAATATAAAATGCGATTTTAATACAGAAATTAAAAAATACTTAGAAATATTAAATTTGGGTGTATTATTTGTTTTGACATTATTAATTTTTAAAGGAAAGTATAAGTATATGTATAATTGGCGTTACATACGTTTACATACTCGTAATTATAGTTATAAAATTATAAATTAAATTTACTATACAATTATTATAACATTATTAGTACATTTGGTATAAAATAATTAGAATTTGAAATGAAATTAAACGTCTATATATAGAGAGAGTCGTACAGAACCAAATATTATACGTATCTCACACATATAATCTATTTCATATTATATGTAAATAGTTAATAGATAGGTTCATTTTCAGCTTTTATATCACAAAACTAATAATCGCAGCTTTATTTCATTTCCAAGATGCGTTTATTCTTGCATCGGAAAATAATATCGAACTACATAATTATAATATAAGTAAATAGATAATGAAAAATACTGTATTAAATTTGAATAAACTAATTAACTGGCGTTTTAAGGTCATTATTTTTTTTTTTTATTATTATAATAACAAATGAATAAATAAGCCTATGCCCAAATTATAATTTGTTGTTGTTGTTTTTGTTCCATTATATGAGTACTACACTTGTATAAACAATACAACTTGTAAATGCACTTAAAACAGTTAAAGAGTTTTTAGTAACAAAAAGCGCCTGTTTCATACGAAATAAAAACAATATTTTTAGGTCTATATTAAAATATAATTGATATTTATAAACACTATAGTTTAAATACCTTTATACATCTTGAGTGTTAAATGTATAATTAATCAAAATAAATAATACTGCACATTATATTTTAAACTTGTGTAAGAATGAATTTAATTTAAATTTTAAGGTATAATTTAGAAGTATTTTTATCATAAAACCTCCAATTTTTAATTAAATTAAAATTTCCAATACGACGCATGTTTTCATTATATTTTTAAAGCATCTAAAATAAATTAATATTGCTTACTGCATACCTATATTTCTAAATTATAAAATAAAATGCAAACTTTAATGAAACCGGGTCTGTTCCTAAAGTTATATCAAATATTTTTAATTATTTAGCGTATCTACTTATTCAATAATTGTATATTAATTTTCAAGTTGATTGAAATATTATATAATTACTTAAATTGCACATTTATAGTTAGGTACTAATAGTCAAATTTCAAATGAATTTTCCGTCGCGAAATTGTTTCAATCCAAAACATTCACTAAAGCGTATAAAAATTGTTAATTTTAAAACCCATATGTAGATATAAAACCTGAAAGGTACCTACAATAATAATTTTGATGATCACCTGAGTATTTTAACTTTAAATATAACAATAAGAAACATTATTTTAACGAATATAATTACTAAATTTTGAATTATGTGCACACCTATTCAGAATTGTACTAATAATATTTTAATTTAATAAACCAGATTTTCAAAATCAATTTTTTTACAACCAAAATAATATTTAAAACAAAAAATAAACTATAGGTAGATATTTGGAAGTAGAGCTTCAATAAACCTGGTCATTTTAAAATCGTACGAGATTATTATTATTTTGTAAGTACATATAAGATAGTTTGATGTACCTTATATTATTATACCAACGTATAAACGTAATTATATTATTCATAATTATATATCTGCAGATTGCATATTGTAATATATAATTTCCATAATATTCGTTCTAATTTAAATTCCTATTTGATTATGGTATGTATGTACTTAGTAGACACATATAGGTGCTTGTCTAGTTTTTTAAATAATTCGGTTTTTTTCAGAACACGAAAGAGGATAATTTCTATATTATTCTTAATTAGTTATACTTAGAATCGAGACTATTCAAATGAGCAGTATCTACGCTAAAATATTATACATACGTGTCTAATACATTATTATTATATATTTCGAATTAAAATGTAGGTATTTATTGTTATGATGATATGTTCGATGAAAACGTTTTTTTTCCGTCCAACGGCTTTTGTCGCAGTAAACGTTTACACATTTTAACAGTCGGCGGTATACCTAGCCTAATCAACATTTTATACTTCTATATATACATATATATACACACACACACACACACACACACACACACACATATATATATATAAGTATTATAATATGACGTACCAATTGTAACTGTATAGGTATATCGACTCGTATCACAATAATTCACAGCGGTGGTCCCTCGAAATTAAACTCTGTACTTACATTATATATACTGCATTTTATGCAATATCATATTATATATCATATACCTTTATATACACGCAGGTATATACCGACAACCGCGCGTGTATAATATAATAATAAGCATTTGCCCCATGTAGCGTCGACGCTTTTCATGTATATATTATAATAGCTATTGCCCCCTACGTCATAACAACAACTGTTTATTGGTGACATCCACATACTATTATTACGGCAAATCTCCGCCGCGAGTACCTATGTATTATATACCTATTATATATATAATAGGTAAGTAAGTACATGTGTTCGGGGTGCAGCAGCGGCGGCAGCCAATTACCTCCCGTTTTGCGTACATATACATAATATATAATAATATATATAAACGAATCGTAGGAGTACCTATATATACGCGCTTGTATCTATAATATATAAGTATAATAATATAATATGTCGATAGTATCCCCTGCAACAATAGTGGCTACAGGTGTCTGTCCTTATGTGGAAAGAAGATTAGCCCACTTAGCGTGCACGCTGTATACGATATTTAGAATAAATTGCAAAAGACCTCCATAAATATCCGCAATATCTTTGTCCCGATCAGGTTTATACCTTATCCCTCTCGGGTACCTCTCTATAGGTATATATCACTCATTTAATTTTTTTTTTTTGGCCTAAATGCTCTATATATACCTGCTGCATCCATGTACATGTATAGATAGGTAGGTACTAAACAATATTATTATTAAGATCGACTATATTATAATATAGGCACCTATGTGTGTTAATATTATGTAAAAATGTGAGCCATCCGTGGTTTAAAATTCGCTAACAATCGCGCTTATACCGCGGTAACGTCGTGTAACTTGTGTGTATATACCAGTGCAAGTATAGGTTATACTTATGTATATATTTGCACCGTTTTTCTTCGACCATTTTTATCTTGTACATAATATAGCATAATATAGTACAATACGTGTAGTATCATCGTTGAACGCGTCGCATATTAATAATATTGTAATAATTAGAATAACGAAAATATAATATTACGATACAGTATAGAGATGAATATAAAATCGTTGATGAGATAGTGAGGAGACGGCAAACTGGAAAACTAGGTTTTTCGAATAACATCATATCAATCCCCGCAGCACACGTGTGATAATATTTTATTATTAATATATTATTATTGGGTAGGCAACTTCTATAAATTATAAATTATAATTTATAAACATACGGCACTCATTATTATATCGTACCTGCAGCAATATAATAATGATATTACCTGTATATAAGTATAGGCACTATTGCAGCGATGCATTTATTATTATCACTATTATTAGGTATATTATAATAATATTATTATTATGTGGGTACGTGCTCTCATCATTGTCAACGTTCGGGCGCCTGTTGTTTTCCAATTAAAATACGTAGCGGCGAATTTTTTTTTTTATTACTATTATTTTTTCTTATATTATGTTGAAAATCGTGTGTTTTATCGTCTTTCCCACTGTTTTCCCATCGAACAATGGGCGCCTTGAATTCAAAACACGCGCAATGATTAATGTTCCAATGGTCGCTGGTATAGGTATATTATATGCACATTGCACTCACACACGCCAATACTTACATAGGTACGCACACTTGTAATATAATATATTAAGTGTGTATGTGTATAGGCGCATTATATATATATATATATATATATATATATATATACACATAAATGCGATTTACGTAATTTCGCGTACAAGTTAATTTACTTCACAGCGGCTATTATTAGCACAAGGTGTATATAACATATATAATATACGTATATACGCATCGCATATTAGGCATTTATTATTATTATACATTATACAAACGGAACGGACGTATGACCCTCGAACGCGGTACAGAAAATTGAATAAAGCTGGTACACTTATCTATATATTATAATGATAATGGGCCCGGATTTGTTGTGTGTTCCTACACAATATATAATGCCACAAAGATGATTCTCTAACTTTTTTATTTTCGCGTATACCACTTATGACTAAAAATAAAATTATTCAATACATAATATTCTTTAACAACGAGTTAGGAAAGCCCATTCTGCTGAATTCCAAATTTCTAAACATATTCAGTAGGTATTTAATTATTTTTAATATCGCATTTACAATTTCACAATAATTTGGTGACTTGAATAAATTATTATGACGTGAGAAAATTTAGTAAATATAATGTCTCAATATTTTTTAACTGATTTTTTTTTAGTATTGACTAGTAAGAATCCATATTAAAATTCATATTTTAACGCCTTCGTAACCAGTATATATTTAGAAACCTGAAATGTATGAAATAGTATTAGATCCGCGGTTACAAACATGAGTAAAAATATCAATAATCGTTTAATTTTCCGTCATACCACCTGCGGTACGCGTATCACGGTTTGAAAATTGTGACCGAATTCCATGCATGAGACGCGCGGGTTTCGATGACAGTTTCGCATAGCATTTCGGTATCTACCGGTTTTTCATGTGTCATAAGATAATATTTTGGATGCATTTACTGCTGCAGCTGGTTATAGTGCAAACGTACACTTTTTGTGCGTTGAAAATTTGCAGAGCGTTTTTCGCGCATTTTAGAAAACGCGTGAAAATCGTCGCACGTTACTGACTGACCGCCTTAATCGCACTAGTAGTTACAATTATATTATTCGTCTGGAATATATAATATAACACTAGCGCCGGACAGGCAAGGCGGTATCGGCCCACTAAGTTTTAGGATTTCTAATGTTTGCAAATTACAGCTATACAGCTAATAAATACGGTTTTTAATATAATTCTATTCGATTATGTTTTCTATAATGATGTTTGTAGTAATTTCTTGTTATCACATAAAAATAAAATTATACGATCAACCACCCGTGGCCGAACCGCCAAGATTTTTCAATCCGGACCCGGTCTAACACTGTACCGCGGTCATATATTACCAGTGGAAAGTAAAAACGATCATGTACCTATTTAGTTAATGTACGCAAATAGCGAACATATAACTCGAAGTATTGCCCACACGAAATATATTATATTTTATAGCATAATTATCACAAAAAAAAAAAAAAAAAAACACTTTCCTTTGGCGTGTGCGCCGGTTTTCGTGGTCTCGCGCGAGGTGTCGAATATGACGTGCTGTGGGTTCGAGTGTACACATAAACGAGCACTTACCGATATGCATCCTATGAAAATGAAAACGATAATTACGACGGACCCAACCGTGGTTAATAATTGTAATAATTACGTTGTCTACTGAAGATCTCGCGGTTAAGATACCAGCTAGATACCAAGATAGGTATATGGATAATCGCAAGCGCGTAAATGGAACGGCCGTTTTCAATTTTAATTCGCGTGTAAATAGGTACGATAATTAATATAGGTACGCGTGTTTGTTATTATTATTGTTTATTTTTTCACTCATCGTACAATATTATAATACAAGTGCGTATAAATTTCTGGGGAAAGCTGAATTTTACGATCCGCCGCCGTGCTTGCGTCAATTTCCGGCGATTTGCGGGTAAAACGTATATATTAATTGTAATTAGTTCGTATTTGATTAGATTTTCGTTTTAATCATTTAGAGATTTCAATATTTAAACAAATATTTTGCCGTGTGAGGTTTATATCCGATGACGTCCTGGGCAGGCATAATATTATTAATTATAATTGTTACTCTAATATTCCTGCACTTTGTTTGAAAACAAAATTATACTCTCTTACGAATCCATCACAGAACATTAAAATTATCTTTGTTTTTGAACGATGTCGTGGATATTTTTTTTTTTTATCGAAATTATATAAACAACAAGCTGTTTTAGTAATATTTTTGAGCCTAATCATTCAGCGTGCCTGTAGCAAAATAGTTAATGTGATTCGTATACAGCCTAAAAAATTATATTATGTGATGTGCGCTACCCATCGGTGTGTTTTATTTATTAACAAAAATGTTATATATAGACAGGTCATGATGATGATATCGATTTCTAGTGTTAAATAGAAAACTTTTCGGCGAAAACGCGTTTCTCGAAATCGATAAAACCTAAAAGCTTAGACTTCTGGGGATGAACAATTGCCATCAATCGCCCAAAATTCGTATGAAAAATTAACACGAGAAAATACACTGTGATTTTTTTTGATTTGCGGCGAATTATTATAAACGGAACGTTCGATGGCGTTTCGGCGGATTTTTATCTCATAAAATATTGTAACAACATTTTGGGCGGCGCAGGTCCACCGAATGGGTTAGACGCAGACATGGCCCTGAGAGGATAAATTATTGTGGTGTAGCATAGACAAACAGTAGGCCAACTCTTGGAAAATAACCTTCTCATTTGTTTTTTGGTAATTTCTATATTTTGCGGTAACGGTTAAAATAATTTTTTATTAGTTCAATAGTGTAATCTCTCTTTCGGGTCTGATTAAAAATACTTCCACGCACACCTTATAAACGTTATAACCTATATTGGTTTCACATTTTGATATAAAACTGTTCTAAATATATAATATTGTTTTTCTTTTAAACGCATAATATAATGATATGGAGATAACGCAGATAGAGTGATTAAAATGGAACAGAAGTCGTCCCGTTTGAAGTTTTTTTCGGGACAATGGGACATGATAAAAAAAAAAGGACGTTATAAACTGGTCACCCCAGTGTTGATTATACACAACTATACTATGCTTATGTTGAAATGTCGTGCCTATATTTATTTTCATGAAAAATTGATTTTGGTTTGTTTTTTTATTTCCTGTTTGCAGCGTGTCACAGCCGCGCGAGCCCTTTAAAGCGGCATGGAAATGGCTGCCGGCATGGAAGTGGTCGGCGGTACCGGTGCTCACCATCACCACCACCATCACCCGCACCACCGGAGCTGGTACGAGACGCCGGCCGGATCGTCGTCGTCGTGCCGGGACGAGCCGCTGGTGGCCGACAACATGACCGACCACATGAATTCGTTCTTCGCCCATCACCACGTCAGCGCGCTGGACGCCCACCCCGCGGCCAGGGACTACCACCATCACCGGGCGGCGGCAGCGGCCACGGCTGCCGCCGCGGCGCCGTATCACCGCGACTCGCTCACCGTCACCGCCCGCTACTATCACCAGCAAATCCACTCGCCGTTCGCGCCGCCTCCGCCGACGTCGTCGCACGGTAAGTCCTCGTCATAAATATTATCGCACTGGGAAAACGTATTTTTTAACTGTGTCGTCGTATTTGGGTGATATCTATTTTTTACTTTCCCTCCTCGCACCCCGAAGATTTCAATAAAAAAAAAAAAACTTTTCTTTTGATGCGGCGGAGGGAATAACAACGCGCGATTTTCGAAAAATAGTTGAAACGCAATATCGCGTGGTGCGAGGTACAGGTTGAGCCGTCCGTCGAACGCGTATTACATTATTGGTACGATATTATAATATTATTATTAGTATTGCCACATCGATTTCAATTCTTATATAATATAATTCTTCACAAAATCAACAATTCTAATGAGCCTCATTGTGCAGCAGACCGGCATAATATTGTAAGCACCTATCCCGTCCGTCAATGTGGGAACAAGAATATGTCATCGCAAAATAATGCGCAAAATAATTATTTAATATCACAATAATACGTACATGACGCGCATCGTGTTGTCTATATGCGCTGCCGCGGTCTATACGATTTAACTGCCCTCTCATTAATTATTGATTAATATAATATGTGTGTGTATATACAGAGTGACTAATTTAACGTAAAACACTCTTTATATCGAAAAGTATTGATTTTTTTGAGAATTTTTTCTTAGATAGTTTCAAGTTGTTTAAAAACCAAATTTTTTTTTTTTAATGAAATTAGTTTTTTAAGTTTTTTTTTGAACGATAACATATAGTTTTTATTTCATATTCCAGAGCAGAATATTTTTCTGAGTATTTCGATACCTAATATTCGAATTTTGGAAGAGTACAGTTTATGAGTTATGAGTATTAAAAGAAGACCAACATTTTGTGGGGTAGCCGAGTACCATTACTACAGTTCGCTGATCATTACTTTAAATACTTAAATAACTCATAAACTATACTCGTCCTAAATAATTAGAAAAATATTCTGTTTTGGAATATGATATTAAATCTGTATGCTGTAATTTTAAAAAATCTTAAGAAACTATGGGGATAACAATTAATATGAAAAATACTATTTCTTTAAAAAAAAAATGTTGTTTTATAACGACTTGAAATCATCGTGTAATAATAAATGATTTTTCAAAAAAGACAATACTTTTTGATATAATAAGTGTTCTACGTTAAACGAATCGCATTGTGTATATTATATATTATTATTATATTAACCGGACATTGAGTAATTTACGAGTGTAGAAAGTGAAACACTAACACATATTATTTTGGTGAGGCAAACGCGCAGTCATATATATATATATATATATACACTGACACAAGTATATACCGGCTACGGATATATAGGCAAATTTATGGAGTCTCAACATTCGACTGCGGCGATTCAGCCCTAAATACCATATTATTATTATTATTATATACCTGGTATTAATATGTATATACCACGACCGTCGTCGTTGTGATGTTCCTGCACGCACGCACGCACACGCCGCCCATGGAAAACACTTTGCCGCCGCCGTCGCCGTCAAGGATTTACAAAATATATTTTTTACATGGTGGCATACAATATAATAGTCATGGATGAGATAGCACACCACAGTTGTATTACCTAGGTGTATGGTATACATGTATACCACCTACCTACCTATACTCTTGATGATGGCGCTGACTCTTATTTACACCTGGCTGACCACCGCACGCATACGCACGCACGAAAGTCGACTGTCGGCCGTCGTGTACATAATATATGTATAATATGCGCGGACGACTGTATCATTAACTCGCAATAGTATTACGGTGAAAAACACGACGAAAAAAAAAACCAAGAACTAGAGAAAATAATAATAATAGCAATAATATATTATTATAATAAAATAATAATATATCATAATATTATACGCGTTACGTACCGCGCACCGTCATCGTGGTATAAACCATATACCTACGCGTTATAAATGCAGAGCGCCGTTTTTTGTCGTTTTTTTTTTTATTCGGGGACACCCGATCATCAACCAAATTGCAGTACCAACCTACCTACGTGTACATCGGAATTTCGTTACCAAAAAACTCCTCATCGCCGCTCTACATAATATTATATGATTTATTTTCATTTCCATCATTCCGTATGGTTCATCGTCGTCGTGTTCGACAAACACCGTTTTCGGAACATTACCCGCTTTTTATCGCCAGCCGGCCCTCCTCCGCGGTGGCCGAGCTACGTTATTATATCAATAAGCTGCGGCGCAGCGGCGTTTCATTAAAACCGCTCTCCGTGGGCATAATTAACGGCTCGCGATCGCTTTGTATAATTTCCAGATTCGGAGGTAGTTCTTTATTACACGTATTAAATTTTGTTTTCGCCTCCTCCTCCGCCGCCGCCGTGTGTGTGTACCGCATAGTATCACCTCGCCGCGGAATCGGTAATTTGTAAGCGTAAACCGCCAAGAATCCGGCAAGAAACGCGTCCGGACCGTAGAATTATCCCTGGACATAGGTATCAGTTGCATAGGTGCATATGGGTCAGGTTAGGTATATACCTTTATACGTATATACGCACGGCGAGTTGTTTTGTTATTATATATATTACGCTATATAGGTATTATATGTTTGTATCTGGTACATTATTATAATGTATATACTCGACGCATACCTACACCTATAACATAATACATATGGTCGACCGAAAATGAGAAATATCACTTTTCGTATATTATAGGTGTTCAAACGTGTTTAAACACAGTGGACCATATTATAATATCACGTTAAACTCTGCATCAGCTGCAGTATTATAATGTATACCTACATTATCGTTGCGATGGTGTTGGGGGTCAGTGCGCGGCAGTGCCGGACTTCGTAGGCCACTCTTAGACACTATTAATAAGTAGGATCAAGTCGGGTTCTATTTGAATAGATGTACGGAAATAACATCCTGTACGTCTATACATATACCGGTTATATCACCGGTGTCGGATTTAGCGGGGGTCCAAAGGGTGCCGAGATTGTTTTAGGAGGACCCAGATCGGTATCCTAGATTTTCTGACTTTGTAAAGTGATAAATTATTATAGAAATATTAAATAATGATCAAGAAAAAAATATTTCAATAGAAACAACCCGCACTTGTTTATTTTAAACTATTATGAACTCAGTTTTATCCTTACTTGGTATATAACCCAATAGAAGTATCACCTAGGTGAAATATTTTCTTTTTTTAAATCTGTTTTTATGTTTATCAAATACAAAAAATAAATTGAATTAACGTATCCTAATAATGACTTAAAAATAGCAAATTTTTTTTTGAGGAGCCTTCGATATCAGTAGGCAGTTGCAACCATGGCTGAGAGACTTAAATCCGACACCGTTACCACCTATTATATATACTTGCACACATGACTAATAAAATTATGTTTATATATCGTAAATGGGCTAATTTTTTCCCCGACTCCCCGCGCGTTTGTAAGCTTACAAACTATGTGTAGGTGAAACGTTGAAGCAATGCGATGCTATTTTTCTTCCACTATTTCCGGTCAGGCCTGCATGCGCGCACCGGATACCGTGGACAGCATACGGCGGCGGGTTCTCATTATAAAATTGGCTCTTACGCCGATAATAATATAAAAATATGAAAAAAGTTAGTATATACACTAGCGATAAGGATCTGTCACATTATTATATTACATCCTTTTCATTTTTTTTTTCACTTGTAAATTACGGATAAATACACGGCTCGTTTTGTGCAGTTTGCGTATATGTTATGTATATATTTTATAATAAGCACCTCTATGTATATTAATATATATATATACCCACATCTCGCGTATAATGGGAATAATGGGTGTCTATATATACCGACCAGCGGCGGAACTAATTTCGTCGTAATCGATCCGCCGTGTCGCGTCGAATTAAAATAATAATAAAATATATAATATGTAGTTGCTAGCTTGTAGTGCTGCAAGAACAAAACAATACGATATTATATATATATGATATCTAATGCGGAGCGGACGTCCCGAATGATAAAAATTATTTATTTTAGCGTCGATATGCTCTTTTTGTGTTGTTGTTATATATACAATATTCTGCTCAGCCCATTTTTACCTATACTTATCGCTTGCAGGAAATGCATAAATTATGCGCACGATATTGTCAATATTACCAGCTAAACAGCAGTGCTATAACTAGAGAGCCAAAGATTTGAGTTCGAACAAATGTGTATGAACCCCTTGAACATCATATAAAATAAACACATAGAAAAGACGAACTGACCGTTTCACACCATGGGTATTTTTTACTCCTTAGATATAAGATACTATTATGGTGGATGTATATTGAATTTTAAAGAACCGATAAATAATTTCCTCATCAAAACAATATTGTGTAAAGCTTCAATGTAATGTACAGAATCAAAGTTTTATATTGAATAGATTTTGTTGATATAAATTAATTGTGGGATAAACTAGGTAGATAAAATATATAATTTAATATTTAAATATAATATGATTATTGATTGTACAAACATCATTAATTGCAATAAAAATAAAAATCTTAGTTTCCATGTAACGCTATAAAACAAAAAGTTATTATTATTCTTTAGTAATATCATATACCTAATAAACATATTTTATAATATTTAAGTATTAAAAAAACATTCCGAGCTTAAGCATTTGCTCGAAATTAGCAATAACCATTTCAATATTTATAATATTTATATATTACTTGACATGTCTTGCGAAGTATAGAATTTCTCGAGTAATTCTTTATCATTTAAAGTTTTGATAGACAATTTCAATATTCAAAACGGACTAGGTTTTTACATTTTCATCATAAGTATGAAATCGAATACAATATAATAATATTATGAATCAAATAATTAAGGGAAAATGAAAAAAAAATCGTTTGTTGAAGATTAGAGATACCCATATTTTATGATCCTTTCGACTCATTTGGGCCTGCAGAGCTGTGTAGCATTTGTACTAATGATCTTGACGGTACTAAAGTACCTATGTAACGTCGTCATCGATCGCGAGACGTTTTCACCAGCCCAGAATTGCAGGTCTACCACAGACGTTGTTTTATAAAAAAAACCAACACTTTTTCATTCTATATTATATATGCGCACGCTGTAATTCTTGGCTCAAGTCCTGAATAATAATAACGTGCGGCATGATGCGAATATATGTATATATGATATATATACAGAGTGATTCAATATGTATATGTTATAGTTATTTTATCACATATATATTCAAAATACAGAAAAATGTATGACAGAAAAATTTTTTGATTTCGAAACATCCAAACTTATTTGTATATTTTATAATTTTTCACAATATATTATGGTGATTTGGGGGTGGGGGGGTGGTCGAATAGGAAACTCGAATGGGAACCTAATTACCTTTTTTGCAAACATAATATAAAGAAATTTTTTTATATACATTTTATTGAATAACATTAATTATACGAGTACAACATTCTCGGCTTGAGAGATATTTAACGTTTATAAATTTCTAAAATTGTCCGTCCAAAACCTACCTAAAATATTGTGAACAATTATATAATTATATTTTAAAATCTAAACAAACCATTATTAGATGTTTCTAAATCAAAATATTTTCGTACATACATTTGTCTCTATTTCGAATCGATAAAATGGCCGTATATATACATTTTGAATCGCCCTGTAAACATTATGTACACATATATAAGACTTTATAGGTATAGCTATATAATATAGGTATCATATATATTCCTACCTGTAACTAAATATAATATATATAAAACGGACTAACCCGTCTTTATATGTAGGTATATATTATATACTATGTACAATAATATAATAAACTCTGCAAAACGTTCTAAAAAACAAAACGCTCACTTTGCGTTTAAATTTGTATGTATACATATATAACTAGATATAAATATACGTCCTAAACCACTAGCCGCATAATATTATTATCACTGGCGAACGCGTATATCGCCATCGTTTTTTATATTTTTTAATCCGGCGGCCGGCCCGCGGCTAGAATATACGGGAATAGAACTCCGCGGTACTATATACACAGAACGATTTTTATAGAAGAAAAAACAAGTACACGTATTAATGTTATTAACACGGTTGTAATCGTTGTGTTTAGCGTCTTTTTGGAGTGCGTATTATATACGAGTCAATCTGAGAGTATATATTATTATACAATATATATATATATATATATATATGTGTGTGTGTGTGTGTGTATACGAGTATATATTATTTATAATTATATACCTAGTCGGTATACACGCGGTTTTACAAAAACTGATTTGACAATCCGATAAAATCATTGCGATTTATGCGCGCCGTACCTGACTTATATACGTCAGCCTGTAAACCAAATAAACATTTTTTAAACGTTTTGTACTTTTACACAATGTATTCAACGATATCGTTAACATATACATATGTACACCGTCGCTCGCGGTAATTTACAGAGGTACACGGAAGATGACGTGCAATATTCGTAAACAACACCCGTCGTTCCAAAATGCGTATAGAAGAGGTATATTATATTGTCGTTGCGTTGTATTTTCCGACCAGGTTTCGTGTTTTCTCACCTGGAAATATATCAATGTTCCCTTTCCGTCTATGTGTAAATAATATATATTATTAGTCTAGGGTTCGAAACGCTTTTAAATCGTAATTTGCGTATTAAATCGGAATCACCAAAATAAGCACCTCAAAATAGGGTCTTCCCTCAAAAACTTACATTTTTCGTTTTATTTACACGTTAAACAATACACAAATTTGTGCCAATACACCGTTTCCAAAGCTACGTACAAAAATATACACAAAAAATAAAAAAAAAAAAAAATAGAAGGATAATATAGAACATTTTAGGGTCACCTTCAATTATTTGAACAACACCAATTTTTTTTGATACTCGACACTGACTATACCTAAATCTTGATATTTGGTAAAACCGATAATGTTCGTATCGGCAGGGCGCGCGCACGCACCGCGGTAACAGCGGTTTATGATAAAATATCGGCCGACGCCGTCGTCGACAACGGGCGCGCGGAGACAGAACAACAAACGGGGTCGTGGCGCGCGCGCGAGCCGCGCTCCACGCACGGCGGCGGCGGCGACGGCGCGGCGGTTGATTAATCGACCGGTCCCCGAGGGGCACAACTGGCTCGCTCTCACTCCGGCGGGAACGCGGCCGCCGCGCATCTCTCGGAGTATGTTTTTATTTCCACAATAAACATAATACATAATAGTATAAATAATAATACGCGTCGTCCGAGCGGCGCATTTGTCGCGCGCGCGTCCGCGACAGTCCGACGCGCACATTCCTGCTGCGTCGGCCGTCGGTCTCGTTACGTGCCGCGCGCACGTAACTCCACCCTCCCTCCTTCCGCCCACCCCCCCCGTCGAGGGAAGCACGGTACGCGATTGGTCGATCCCGGTGGTGCCCGGGTCCAGGACTCCGGAACGGTGGAGGGGGGAGGGGGTGACGACGACTTGACGTTTTTAATAATAACGACGACGACGACGACGATGATAATAATGCGACTGTTTGGTATACGTCTCTTCTGGTACTTTTATAATTTTATTATGTCCCCCCTCAACTGTTTACGAATGTCACCGTCGAGAAGTGCCCGTCGCGGATGGGCCGTACCAGAGTATACGGTCATCATATAATATACTGACGACGAACACCGGAGATGTTATCGTTATCGCTATCGTTATTTTTATTACGCGCATCGCGTTGTTAGGTATAACGAACACCGCGAAGATGGTGACGACGACTGGCAGGTGCGGTTTTAACCACGTACATCATCTATTATGATATTATAGTTCTCGACAATGTTCGTTAATTTTTTTTTCATATATATTTATTTCGTCGACGTGCTATACGCGCGTCTCGTTCGCGGTTGTTGTGGGCCAGAGAGCGGTTACCCGTCTAGTAGTATATGAAATCTTGACAAAAACCATCTCCGTCGATACGCTGTTTAATGCAATTAAGTTATATCTTAATAATGTGCGCGTACATTTTTTTTCAATTTTTTTTTTTTGTATTTCAGCAATGACATATACATTACAATTACAATCATAAGTGCTGACGAGTACACCGACTACAGAGCTAAGCTCGTATGCGGAGATCCTAGATAAATACAATTATTCGTTTTACATAATGACTTCGTGCTATTAATTATTTATATTTACACATATTGACTTTTTATAATTTGATTGATGTACACACATGCTCATCAAAGTCATTAGGTAATTATTTTATGATTTTTATTAATCATATCATAGCGGTTTTATCAGATTGACTATTAGTATACTTCTGATCACTATGTATACAGTAATACCTTTAAATTACAATATATTATGCAGTTATGCAATACAATATGCAATGGTTACGACATACAATGTCTATGGTAACTTATGGTAATATGCGGTACATCAGATGCAGGAGGAGTAATGTTTATTATTGATAACGTGTTTAGGCAAGTCCTATCTCGGTGATATATATTGCTGTTTCTAACCTGCATGCACTACACTGACTTTTCCGAGGTTTATGTCGCTATCTCGACACTACTTGCTGATCATCATATAAGTCATATTATTATTATGGAATTGAGAAAGTAGTATCGGAAAATCTTCCTTCGCCTGTAACGTACATACGCAGCAACACTACTATTATATACCTACCAGCCACTTTATAACAATAAAAACAAAATATTTTTTTATGGCTCGATAACAATTATATTCCCCCCGGCCGCAAGTTCATTTCGTGTAAAAACTTTCCCCAAAAACTTTTACTCGGGGATTTTTTTCTTTCGTTATCACTCTATTCGCGGTTTCTTACATTATATTAATAATATGCTTACTTTTGTGTTGCACACTCAATTCACTTGTCGTCTGCAGCGCACGATTTATCGATAATACGAGCCGCCGCGGGTTTTTATTTTCTCGTCGCCGGTACACCGCAACCAATAAGCGGTATATGGAAGTATTTATTTTTTAATTTCTGTATCACATCATGAAGTGCTAAATATTATTAATGCAATATATCAAAACATATAGATACCTACTTAAAAATTATTCAAAGATTGATGCCGTTTTACCCGCAGTGTTGCAATATATAACAATATAAAATGTGGTATGTGTGTTGTTTTTTGGACGCACGGGAGAGAAATAAAAACGAAAATTATTGTTTATTATTCAGTGGAACAATATCGCTCGTATATATAATATGCTCGTATATACATAATTATACGCGAGCGGACACGGCGTGTACTTACTTTAATTACGACGAATGTACCTATATACCTAATGCCTAATAATACATATATTATCCCGGTGTGCGTGCATATTATTTGAGTTCATAATATTATATATATTGTAAGCGACGACCTTCTTATAACGTGCGGCTGTAGCAGTATCGCTGCGGTCCTTGGGCGTTTGGTCGTTAATTCGAAAAAAAAAATAAACAACAAAATATCTGCATTTTTATAAAACGATTATCCAAAATGGTGCGGCGAGCGCTAATTAACCCGTTTTACAACGACATAATGATATTATTATCGTACTTAGGTGTGCGTGTGGTGCACATGTGTACCGCGGCCGATGTGTGTCATAACGACGAGCAAAAATCTAACCGTGAGCGCAACGTCCAAGGAAAGTGCCAGTAAAAATCGCGATGTGTCCTCGGACGCAATACCTGTACAATATATAAACACAGAATAATATTATTATTATTCCTGAGGCGGCAACGACCGAATAATAAATAGGCAAATCGCGGTCGCGATGAAGAAACAATATAATACCTTCGAAGCGTTAACCTGTTAATTTCGGCCTGTAAATCGTGTGTGTGTGTGCCGGAAAATAGGTCCTCTCGACTTACGAGTAATATATATATATTATTGCAGTCTCTCCGTCGAAATCAAAAATATAATATATACATCGATCGGATTAGTAGGTGGTAGGTATTGCACGCGCTAAAACTCGGACGCAGCAACGCGTTTGCAGGTGGTAACCAAACATAATGTATTATTTATGTACACATCATTATATGTATATAGGTATTACACGTGGTATATTCTATATCATTATGCGATATGAGAAAAACAATGCCGAAGGTGATGATGGTATAACAACGAACGGCGGCGGCTTGTACGCAGTTCGTGTGGAATGCATGGCCCATTGTTGTGATCGTGAGACTGTGGCACCTTTTGGTCGTTATTTGAATTATAAATCAATTTGAACATGGCCGGAAATACCGTCGCCGACGAAAAAATAAACGCCCCGCGCTTCTTTCGGCGACTGCTATTCCACACACACGCGCTCATAGATTCCACAACTACAATAATTCTACAACTCGCCCGTATATTTTATGACGGATTATGCTCACAATATTGTGTAAAAGCGCATTTAAACCTTTATCGTCGTTATTATTTTTTCGTATTCTTCGTCATCGTTATAATAAAGAGGTACCTACGTATAATAATATGTTATATAATAAAAATAAGTTAATAATATTAATATTGTACACACACACACACGAGTGCGTCGCGCATGTAATGTAATATTTCATTTTATTTATTTGTTTATTTTCCCCGAGAACGGCCGACGTCGCGTTGTTTTTTTTTTCGGCACCTTTGTCCGCGCGATACGTCGTAAATATTGTGCGCACACGTCGTGTTTTTTACAATTTTTCCTCACTCCATCCCCGCCGCACATAATATAATATGCATTTTTTTTCCATCATTATTATTATTAATTTCCCCGACGTTTGTCGGCCACGCAGGCATATAATATACCGTACACATAATAATAATAATAATAATAATACATATCGCGTGCGGTTCGCGGTTGGCTCGCCGTTGTGTATGTGTCGCGCCAACACGAAGGGCGTAGGCTTTGCATGTACACATAATATATAATATTATTATATTATTATTTCCTTCGGACGGCGACAGCGGTTTCTTTCCTCTCTCTCACACACACGCTCGCCGTCGTTTGCGCGCGCGCGTTACTCGACCGACACGACGAACATAATAATATATAATCGCGTACCGAACACATACCTACCATATTATAGTCAAGAGCATTAATAATTATTACAAACGTCGTACGCACGGCGGGGAAAAAAAATAATAATTATAAAAAGAGGAGAATTGAAAACTCTGTCACTGCTGTAAGTTGTCGGGTTAGAAAAACAAAAAACAGGTATCGCCGCCGCCGCCGCCTGGAGATGCTGTGTGTCATGCCGACGAATCTGCGTGTGAGTCATTTTTCGAGTAAAATATACGCAAAATTCACGTCGAAGGGGTGGGGGAATTGTCATCTATGGTATCTTATTTCGACTTCGTTATAATATTATTATTATTATTATTATTATTATTATTATTATCATCAAAATTTAGCAGAACGTGACGGCGGGGGCATGTGCACCGCAAGACTCGACGACGGAACTCGAAAGAATATTGTTAATTTGTATATTTGTTTTACGTTTAACGCTTTTCGCATATTATAATACGATATAGGTATACGTGATACCATTAAAATATGTGGACCTATATAACCAGCTAGTATTGGACGGATTTATGTTCGTGATGTGATGCTGTGTATTTTAATTTGATTAATTATACGCACGCGTGTGGTGATTATCATCGGTGTTTGAAAAGCTTTATTCATTCATATTTTTTTTGTGATTAGGAACAATTATATTTTTATATTATGGCCTAATTTATATAATTTCAACGCAATATTATTACATATTATAATAAACATAGTGTTAAAATTGGTTTTCTTTCGGATGCATTTCATTTCAATTTACAGGTCGTTTAATAAACCATTTTATTTCTGAAAAAATTTGATCCTCAATATTACGCACATCATCGTCATTTTATAAATTCATTACCAAATACGTATGCATTATACAAACTGGTGTGCAATGAACATTACGATATATTGAAGAAAAAAATTATATTGTCCGCCGATTAAAAGTAAAATCCGAGTAAATTTTGTGTGCAATAAAATATTATTGTCGTCGTCGTCGTTGCAAACTATATAGTTGCAAACCTCGAGTCGTTAGCAATGCGGGTTCGTATTATATATATATATATATTAATAGGTACACTATATCAGCAATATTTATGCGGAGGACATTTTTTTTCCGCATCGACGATGTATATGTATATATATGTGTGTGTGTGTAATTCGTATTTTGATTTTCAGAACATATTATGGTGTATTTTTTTTTCTTATTGTCTCGCGTCGAAAAAAATCGTAACATAATGGACGCTTAGGTATCTATCCATTTTTTTTTCCATTATTGTTGTCAAATATCTTTCAAGGATTTTTCACCCGGTTCGGTGGTACCGATATTAGTGTTGTAGGAATAACAATATTTTATAAAATCGCACTATAACAATAATGGTGAGAGACACTCGCCAGCAGTGTTCAATAAAAAAAAAATGCGCGTCGTTCGCGTGCGTAGCATTTATACCTTCGCGAAATTAAAAACAAAATTTTCTAGGCAGATTGCTATTATTAGTTATATTAGTCATTATTATCGATACTCGTACAACAATACCGTGTCTGGCGTACGTACCTATCACACGCGTGCACACATAAATTATAATTCGCATTGGACCGTATATAGTAATTTTTTTTTTCAGCTCTGAATTAATTCTATAGTTGAAAAAAAAACAAAACCATAGGTATTATTAAAAATAAAACGAAACCCGTACCCATATATTTTAAATACAATAACCACGCCGGACCAATATCACATTATACATAGGTATAATATGTATATAATATGATCGTAAGGGGTATATGACAACCGGTTTATGCGCATCTAAAAGAGCGCATAGGCGTTTGGAATACAAATTATTATTCTTCAGGAAGTTCGAATCATTCTCCGTTTGACAGCTTCGAATTCCTAAACAAATGTTTTGTGCGCTCTCATATGTATATATGAATTTTGTTCGTATAATATTAATGTGAAACCCGCCAAAGTCGTTTCGATCGAAAAAAACGATTTTTATTTTCACTCCCATAAAGACTTAAAAATTTTTACCCTTAATCAATTATACATAACCAAATCACATTACTCTTAATTTCATACTAATTTAAACTCTCGTAGTAATCATTTAATCGAACGATTATCCTCCATCTCATTTCCAGTGGCCTATACATAGATTTACCGAGATAAAATAATAAACGAATACCTATAAAATGGCATAATTGCTGTGTGCCTGCCCCTAAATTCTAATCTCCTTTGTTATCTGCCATATTAGGCACGTTGTCTAATTTACTTATTGTACTTTGTTAATATATGTTTCGCTTTGAGAAACGCCAAAATCGATTACAAATCGTCGTGGAGGCATCCGCTCGTCGTTTCGTCATATCGTTATCATAGCATATTATCGTATAAGTCACCACGCACTGCAGCAGTCGTCGAGTCAAATATAATAATATTCTCCTCCACTACGCAATACCGCGGTGTACAATACGTATATAGAACACAATATAATATTATAATCGTATGCGCGTACCTATATATAATATACCGCGAGAACTCGCGTGGGCGCCACTGCAGTTGCTTTACGGGACCTGCAGCAGCAGCAGACACACGGGGTGTGATATATTACGGGTTCGGTTTTGGTATTATTATTTTATTTTTTCTCTCCGCGTGCACCCGAGGCGAGTGTTGGCGTTATGTACATCAGACACATACATACAATATATAAATATAAATAATATATTACCTATGTAGTATATATATATGTGCGTCTGTGTCCGTATATACGACGACGGCGGCGGCGGCGGGCGGTAGCTAATTTGACTAATGGACCGAGGCCTCGGGAGTGACGCGTGCGTGTCAAAACTGTACGCTCCTTTTTTTTTATTATTATTATTATTTCCCCCTAAAATGTCTCCTCTCTCTCTCACTCTCTCTCTCTCTCACACACACACACACACACACCTCAGCTCCACCTCCTGCAAGTCGTCCGGCTCAACGGCAGCACCATAAAACAGCACCCGTCTCCGGTCGGACAGGGTTTTTGTGCGCCGCGTCCGAAGACTCAATTAGTAAATTGACAGCCAAAATAAGTGTCCGACGCGCAGGCGAGCTGATAGTTTTTCGACACACGTGTACAACACCTATCTACGTGTTTAAATACGTATATCGTATATAAATAGCAGTGTGATAGTACTACGCTATCGTATAATAAGAAGTATATAATATAATATAATATACGCACGAGAGACCCAAAACCACGATGGACGTGCGCGCAAATCTTAAAACCGACTATGGCTTTGGTGTGAACGGTTTTTTTTTTCATTAATATTATTATTTATATTATATACATTGATATAATGTATTATTATTTTCGAATATTTTTTCTCTCGATAATACGTCATATATACATACATACATACCGAGACGTTATATTATTTGTATTACCATGGACTTCGTAATATCGCGCGTGAGTTATAAACGACTTTTTAATATGTGGCGCATGACATCTTCTTCTCGATATATCCTACGCCGCCGGTCCGCGCTTTGAATCGCCAATTTCTCACGTAATGAAGACCAAACAGATATATATTGTATATCAAGCACACACAAAATGAGTACCTTTATACGATTATGTTATTATTATTGTTGTTGGCGTACGTGTAGGACCGACGCCGTCACTTCTTCTTCATTATTATTATTATTATTATTATTATTAATATTGCTGTACGCGTGTACGGTTTTTAATGAGTGTGTGTATGTGTGTATGTGCAGGACGCGTCATTAGCGACAATTTTCCGACTTCACCTGTCCACCTCTAAGCACGCGTATATATTTTAGTCGTCTCGTACATACCTGTAGAGGTACCTGCCTCCGAATTTCAAGCCCGGTGCAGCAATTCACCTGTTTTCTCATTTTTTTTTTCTTTCGTTAGATAATAATATTATGTATAATGTAGATTAAAAATATGAGTATAAACACTATACGGCACTATTCTACACTACAAAATTATTTCTGACCGAGATCGATGGCAGGGTTATTATATTTCATTTTTTTTTTTTTTTGTTTCTCGTCTTTAATAGTCGGGTATCTACCTAAATGATAACGAACCAAAATTCTTAAAACGGTTTATCCATCATAGTATTATATTGTATTATTTGCGTAAAAACATATAATATACCTACTTGCTACTATAGCTACTACATAATATTATTATGGTGCTATCTTTGTATTAAAATTTACTCGCGTTCGTTTTTATTAACTACCTATAAATGTGTAACCGACTGCTAATGAGTATTATAACTACCTACTGCAGCGCACCTATATAATATTACATATATGCGACGAGTTTCGAAAAACCGTTATAATATATAAACTACGATTGATAATGTCACGAAAATACATTTACCAACCTTGTATATACCGTCGATGTGTGTAGTCTTTAACTTCGACATGATCATTAGAATCCCGATGAGCGTGTAAATATATATATACCTACACTGTCCTCCAGACTTTCTCGATTTTACTATCACTTACTATGAGTACTCATATATATATATATATAGTTTCGCCTATACATAAATATATTATATACTATATATGTATATAAGATAAAAGTCCATTACACGGAAAAAAATAATAATAATAATAAAACGCATTTTTATTGTCATAAAAACATAGGTATATGTATATACGTTGGATAAGAAAAAAAAAACAGCTACAGCGCGCAGAAACGGTTAATTACGAAACGGAGTAATAAAAGTGTATATAATATATAGAAAACGTTTACGATGCACACACATACACACACACATACACACATTACAGGTACACGAGTCGAATACTATAGAACGCGCACAGGTGGTTTAGAAAATTCCATAAATTAAAAATATATAACGTGCGTTGTAATAATATAATATTCGCATTACGAATGAGCGCGCCGGTCGTGTTTGAGGCGAGAACTCGTTTTTCAAATACACATCACTGCTACATAATAGACAATGTAATATAATAAAATATTATTAAAGTGTACGTTATTGGGAGGTGTCCATAAATAGTTGTTCCGCCATGTACGTGATCGATTGCCCGGACAAAGCGACACGGGTATTAATTTCTAAACACACATTTTATCGATTTATATACACGAAGTACATCACGACCAGGTCGTCGTCGTTTTTTTTTTTTTTAACGCGATATGATGTATACGCTTACGATATAATAATAATATAATAGTAGGTAGGTACCTACTCTCTGGTCGGCGGTGTACGGTCACACACGCTGTGGCTCGATTTCGAAGAATAATATGAATATTATTTTATTAATCCGTCCGTCCGGCGGTGGCGTCGCGTTGTCGCCGGTTAATCGACTGAAATAATATTACATTACCACCGAGAGATACATGTTGAGCGGGCAGAACTCAAAAATAGTGTTGTTAGTTAGACGTTATAGGTACGAAAACGGCGAGGAATTCACACGATCGTTATTGGAAGTGCGTCTACTCTCTCACCGTAACGATTCTGAAAGTAACTCGACATCATCATAATATTATCGTTGAATTGTACTATAATTTACGTACACAAACTCGAGGCCTTATTTGAAAGGGGGGGGGGGCTTAAATAAAAACATTATAATATTAAACAGAGGCTTAGATTTTAAAAACGTTCACCGTATTAATCCTCTCTTAGCTCTACCAATCGCTTATTTCCTACAGTTAATATTATATTTTATTATTTGGAATACCATATAACCATATAATATGATTTGTATATCCATCATTATTAATAGCATAAAATTAGCATAAACTACACATTAACCAAACATCAAAAGTGATCTAAACTCCATTTTCAGTATTATATGATAATTCAATCAACTAGAATTTTCCCAAGTCAGAATCTGCAGAAAGAAAATTAAAATTTTTGAATTTTTTTGTCGCCCTCAACGGAAAATTCCTAATCATTCGACCACCCTGCAAACACACAAACTACACAACGACGAGAGACGAGTTTTGTGCGGTTTATTTAATCATATTAACGGAGTGATTTTATTAATTATATTAAATAGTATCCATCCAACCGCGTGCGATAACAATATGCACAACAACGTATGTCATTATATGAGTTCGCAGCTCACATTATAATATCAAAAGCACACGTTACTTTTGTTGTAGTGTTTAAACAACTGTACAAACGTTTCGCACTCATCTGAAGGGCGCGCAATCGTGTTTAGAGCCTCTCCCGCAGATTTTTGGTCGCATTTTCACGAGCGCTTTCCGATGGCGTAGATAACGCACGCGCCGTGCCCTTTCTAACCCTCTCCCCTCTCTCTCAATCACCCTTCTTCTCTCTCTCTCTCTCTCTCTCTCTCTCTCTCTCTCTCTCTCTCTCTCTCTCTTCTTAGCGGATTTTTCCTTGTGCAGCACGCGTGTGAACGAATAAAAACGCAGCCCTATTTTATCTGTGGCCGCCCATCTTCAAAGAGGTTTTGTACACTCGTACCGCACAAACTATGTGTATAATAATAATAATGCGTGCGCGTATAATGTAATATGTCATATCGTCTTCATCGTCGTCGTCATTATTATTTTCCGTAATTGGACGATGGCCAGAGGCCGCGATCGACGCACGTTTTCTGGCACACCCAGACACCCTGTAGTAGTATATACGCGTCACGGGTTGACCGAGACAACAACGTGATACTATATATAAAATACAGACCTCAGTCAACCGTATCTCTAATTGGACGAGAAGATGTGAAAAATCAAGATCAATAGTGATATAAGTTGGCCGTGCACGTGAATTATGCACTACATAAAACCAAAAAATTCATTCAAGTATTACTGGATTACACGACAAACCCACAAAAAGATTCACTTGGGTATGCACCTCGATTCTGGCCTAAACTAACTAACCATATCTGCCAGAAAAAATCGCAAATAAAAAATTCGCAAGCTGTACTGATGCTAGTTGGAAGACATTCCACGCCAGCAAATCCGACATCGAACTCATTCAACGTTGTCAGAACACCGTTGCCCTTCATACCATTTTCGCAGCATATCGGTTTGACACAGGAATAATTAAGTCATCCATCCAGAATGAAATCAAAAAGTTTACCAACAAACATATGTGAAAAAATTTGAGCTACATCCCAACTATCAACTGCTAAACGACTTCTTAACAACTCGCCAGACATTGGGCGCCTCAAACGCCTGAAGCCATACGACGCTTACTCTGAGTGACTTGGACTAAGGAAAGGGGATATTTCGTTGGAGATACAACCCACAACATGTTATTATCATTTATTAACTATCATGTATTGTGTTTATAAAGGTCGTTTAAATAAAAACGCAATGGGCGGTTTAAAAAAATAATATAATACTGTGTGTATACAGTTGTAAATTGTGTTTATGGTCACCGTTGTGGCTGAAAACGACGACAATGACGGAGACGAGTAGTAGAGTGACAGAGTGACCAGTGGACGACCTCTCGAAGTATTTTAATTTTGCAGTCCGCTAACGCTCTCGACATCATCATCGTCGTCGTTGTCGTTGTGAGGTGTGTGCCTCACAAGTAAAATAATGTGTACCGGCCGTATGCACTGTACCACTATCACTGTTGTGTGTATGTAATAAATTATTATTGTTGTTACGTAAACGGTGGTGGTGGTGTGTACCTAAACGGTGAATGGCGCGTGTAGCTGCGATTACGCGCGACTAGGGGCAATGGCATTGCGATAAATCGATTTCAGTGGAAAAAGAAAAAAAAATAGCCAATAACGTAATACACACGCGCGCGCGCGGTTGATGTATTATTGACAAGTACAAGCTACTTTATTATGTGTGTATATATCATATAAATACCTATATAGTATATATAATATATATGTATCATGTATGTTTATATATATATAGTGTGACTGGTGCCGTACGGCTAAGGTTAGGTCGACGAGAGAGACAGAAATCCCGAGGCTGCCCGCACCCATATGTACCTAAATGCAGACTATGTTAAATATATATATACTATATTATATCGAGTAATCCGTTTTACGCGTAGGTAAGACACTCATAATTTCAAAATCTATTAATGTCTTTGAAAAAAACATTTTTTTTTTTTTTTTTTTTATTATTATTATTATTTCATTTTTTGTGCACTGTCCTAATTCCTTATTCTCCGTAGTAATGCATATCTATCTTTTGAAGTTCTTTAATAAATAAAATATTTAAATTTTGAACGAGTATAGGTTATGAGTTACTACAGTTTTTTAAAGTCAATGAGCTGCGAGTTGAGTAGTGTGTGTTGGTCCATTCATCTAGACTTTAAATATATATTATAATAAATAAACTATGCTTGTCCGGAGTATAAAATTAAAAACGTATGTCGTCGTTCGGAAGAGTAAAAAATTTAAAGAACTATATGCAACGATAAAAAATATAATTCCGTAAAATATGTTGTCTTACAACTACTTAAAATTGTATAAAAGAAATTTATAAAACGTTATTGTTTTTTACGAAATAACGAGTGTCTTACGTTAAACGGAACAACTTGTATACCGTATAAAATATTATGTATTATGCATTTAATATGCATGAGCCGATTGAGTGTCGCGCCGGATCTGCGAAATGCATAAATTACGTTGCACCGCACGTTTTATTATGCATTTATACATCGGTATTATACGAGTGCATAATAATATAATATTATTATTATAACATATTGTTATTATGATACGCTTTCCACGTGAGCCTTATCCGTGGCTGCAAATATTGTAAACTCGCAGCGATAAAATATATCATCGCTGAGCTTACCCGGCGAAAGAGGAAGTGGATACTAATTTTTTCGACTTAAACGGCGGCGGCGATGGCCAACAATCACACCACCACACGGTCAATCGATATTATAAAATTCTACTCTTGAATTTACCGCCGAACAATGATTTGAAATTCGTTGCCCCGAATGGGCCGATTATAAAAATGGAGTGACAATCAACTTCTTTCTTTTGGGAGGAGGGGACGAAATATATATCACCACAGCTGCAGTTTATACAAACCCTTTTAACGACCCTCAGATATATTCATTTATTATGTGTTATGGCCTTTTTTGGAACTCGTCATTTTCTCTCATATACATCAAATTTGTATATTGTTTATCTTATAGAACGTTAAAATACTTTCGACTAACTTTGACATAATAAAGCATATAGATTCATAATTTATGTACTGATTTGTCATATTTCATTGTTGCAGGATCGACGCGAAACATGTGTAGGCCGTCTCACTTTTCTCATCCGGCTGCCGCCTGGCTGAACGGCGGCAACAACAACAACAACAACAACAATAATAACAACAACAACAACGGCAACAACCAGTTGGACACCAAAATGCAATCGTCGTCGCCCGGCGGCGGTTGGTATTCGTCGTCGCCGACGGTGCAGGACGACTCGCCATCGGCGGTCGCTTCCTCGTCCAAAGACATGCAACACTCCGGCGGCGGCGGTGGAGGCAACAACGGCGGTGGAGGCATTGGCGGTGGACATCCGATGTTCACGTTCCCGCCGACACCGCCCAAGGACAGTACGCCCGACTCGATGACCACCGCCACAACGACGGCCACGAGCTCGTCGTCGTCGTCGTCGTCTTCGAACAGCGCGGCGGCCGCGGCTGCCGCTGCGGCCACCGCCTACTCCATAGCGTCCATGGGCGTGTTCCTGCACCCGGACAACCATCAGGGATGCGGCGGAGGCGGAGGCGTCGGCGTCCAGGACGTGAAGCCGTCCATGCTGGTGGCCGGTGGCTCGTCGTCCAAGCAGCGCGAAGGTACCTCGTCGTCGAGCGGCGCCACGTCGCCCGGCAGCTCGACGTCTGCCTCGTCCTCGTTTAACGCGTACCACCTGAACCACCATCATCACCACCTCGGCGGAGGCGGCGGCGGCGGTCAACACGAACCGGCCGCCGGCACCGCTGCCCCGACGTCCTCGTCGTCATACACCCATTATCCCTATCACCACCACCATCACCACCACTCGGCCATCGCTCCCGCCGTTTTCTCGCCCGCCAAACACCCCTCGTCCTCGTGCCATTCGCCCGGCACCAACGCCATGAAAAACTCCTCGTCCTCGTCGTCCAGAAATAAGTCTAGGACCAGCGCCGGTAAGACCATTTTGCCCCAGACACGTAATAATAACAATAATATATTAACCGCCTCAATAACCGTCTACATATTCGCAATAACACTATTTTTATAACGCATTGCGCAGATATTGAATGATACGTAATTATATAATAACAATAACAATGATAATATTTTATAATTATTAACGCTTTAATTTTTTTACGCGTACAATGCATATATATACTAACAAACATTTATGCGCTAA
Organism: Pentalonia nigronervosa; assembly: GCA_014851325.1. Taxonomy (NCBI): domain Eukaryota; kingdom Metazoa; phylum Arthropoda; class Insecta; order Hemiptera; family Aphididae; genus Pentalonia; species Pentalonia nigronervosa. Next base: position 73,947 of record JACXSJ010001063.1, on the reverse strand, counting down.
ACAAATGCATAATGTAATAAATTCCTCTAACGCACTGTTCGACGCTTATCCAACAACTAATATTTACATACTATTTTATGATTTAGACGCTTACAAGCAAGTATTATTGTTACAAATTTATTTATTTATTTTTTTTTTTTAATCTACACACAACGCTTATATTACAGGGACCTACTGAATACACGACTTATAGTTTTACTATTTGTGCCCTACCTGCCGACTTTATTATATTTACCAATACCTTAACCACGCGCTACCCATATGGTGGGCAATAAAAAGTTTTAAAACAGAAATCAATACATTCCACGACATAATTTACATTAAAATATCCGTTTATTGGTTCGTTTTTTTGTCGTAACGAGCCGCCTTACCTCAAATCTGTCGTGTATAGATATCGTAACAGCCGAACAGATCTCGCGCCGGTGTTTTCGAGACTTTTAAACGCGTGCAATAACAGAGAATAACTACAATTGTGGGTGCGGCGGCGTTTGGCGTTGCGCAATTTTCGCAAGCGGAATAAACGTATATTATTATTATTATATGCGTATTCCGTTACCGGTATTATATGAATTTAATATTTACAATATAAATACGCTGCATTTTACGATAAATCGTTTTATAATATGAGTTGGCCGATTCAAATATTTTTAGGTATATTATATCCGCGGTCGAGCACAAATAACGGCCGTTAGTCCGAGATTAATTACACGTTTATCGTTTTTTTTATTGCTTTTCCGTCGTCGACGCAAAGTATGCATATCTTTCGTGTAACACCGCACTTCATAAATTCTCTGCGTCTATAAATACGTCTATTCGGTAATCGACAATGACATTCAAACCTCCGTACATCGAAACGTACGCGAAGATCATAAGAATTTACACGTACCAAGTCGCGGACACAAAGTTTGCGTTCATCATATAGGTCGTCGTCTATACGCGCGCCGCAATGACCTTACGGTTTCAATTTTCGCGTGAAAATCCTCATTTAACAAAAAATTTAATACAGTTTGTCCTTAGGACAATACGACACGCGTTTGTCTGCGTTTTAGTTTTAGGTCGATTTAATGATTGACGAAATCGGAGGTAGGTACCTCGTTTACGTGCTTAATTATAACACACAGTATTATTTCAACATGATACTATATGATATATTCTAATTTATGCTGTTGACTTTATTATATACTCGCCCAGATGACTATTAAATAATTACTTACCTACGGTTTATTTAGAAAAAAATCCAAACAACATTAACGACTAACACACACACACACACACACACACACACACACACACTCGCCCGCGTATAGTACACAATATAAAATCCGGAGATTTCTGGTCGCGTCTTCTCCTATTAAGCTCTCTAAATGAGTTAATCGTACGCATTTAGGTATAACGTTATGATATATAAACCTGCTATACGTATACCTACGTGGGTATATATAATATATAATAATATTATATTATTATACGATATATGTTATGTTTTCCTCTGGCGCATGTCTCTCGGAGTCGAACAACTTTTGAACGTATAATTCTGTTATAATAATATAACGACGTGTGCACGTATAGTCTCGCGCAATGTCATCAACCCGTCTCGATAGATTTGTCAAGGTTGCTTGCAGCAACAGCAGCGTAGGTACCCGAGCTCGGCCTATCATCGTCGTCATAATATTATTATATTTACGGATGAGAGGGAGGAGGAGGAGGAGGAGGAGATCGTTATGTGAACGATAAACGCGTTTTTTCGGAAACCGACGTTTTCCAGCTAGGCATTTCGTTTTGTAGATCTCCGACGACCGATGACTCGCAGCGTGGTTTGACCGCCAGTATCTCATAACAAACCACAGGTATTATGTTTACCTAATTTTTCAAAATGCTCACAATTTTTCGTACTACCGCATATATCGTTGTAGGATATATTACATATTTATCGAATAAATCATAATTATAATATACTATACTTTCCTAAATCGTGAAGTGTGCGTGTAGGTACGCGTCAGCGTTTTGACGGTTTATACCAATAATAAATTAGAGTCATAATATTATATAATATGAATTCTAAACAACAATATAGGCACCGCATAATATATCGAATATGTACGAGAAAATATAATATTTTTATTACTTTTAAATAAGGGATATATATGTGCATAATTTATGTCCGCGCACGCTGAACACAGTTTTTTTTTTATTTTTCATTCCGACTTGCGTTATTATATATATTTATATATATAGTTACCTCCACGCGACATCGGAGCGGCCGCCATATTGGCTGCGCGGGCTGCACGTTAATGGTACCTGCTTATATACATATAATATGTATACCGACTGAAGCATAACGATTTGCCGACATTACACCACACACACAAACATACGACGTAAAAAACATAATTTTATTTCTCTCGTGATTAGAGATGGAATACAAAATATTCTATTTCCTCGCACGATGACAACACCCCCGTGGACTTAAAAATATTATTATTATTATCATTATTATTATTATTATTATTATTATTATTAAACTTCCGCTTTTAAATCTATATATATGTATAGATACTTTCTTCTTCACTCACCGCAGTAGGTACAGCGTGATTCAAAATTTATGTTACGGCCAATTTATTAATTAAAACTTTAGAGAAAAATGTACGAAACGAAAGTTTTTTGATTTATAGAAACATCTAAAATGATTTGTGCATTTTATAATTTTTTAAAATATTTAATGGGAATTTTGGGTGGTTGACTTTAGAAATGTATAAAGACTTTACATATCTTTCAAGCATAGAGTTTTGCATTAATTAATGTCATTCAAGCACTAAAATTCATTAAAAAAATGTCTTCATATTATATTTGGAAAAAAGTAAAGGTTCCCATATTAGTTTCTAAAGTTTACCACCTAAACCCCCCCTCCAATATATTTATAAAATGTACAAATCAATTTAGATATTTCTAAATCAAAAAACTTTTGTATCATACATTTTTCTCTGTTTTAAATCACTTTGTATATATATTATATATATTTATACAACAAGTAGCAACATATTATTATATATATACTAACATGGCGTTTGGTTGAGGGGTGTTTCGCTTGCTGAAAATTAATACTATAATAAGACGCATTGATAATAATAATATACCTACTTATTATATTGTAAAATATATTCTTTTCGCGCGCATCAGCGGCGCCATTTCAATTCTAAACGAGGCCGATAATATTGTTAATTTTTATACACAAACGTATTATAATTGTTTACTTACTTTTATTTTTCCTCATAACTGCGTTGCACAGTGCTGCAGTTTAATTTTCGAGCACGGAAAAAGTGCAACGTTTATTGTTGTTATAATGCATCGTGTATATTAAGAGTAAGATTATTATCGCAGGCCAATTATCGTTTAAATTACTCTCCATTCCTTAAAACGACGCTCCTGATCCCTGTAGCAGCTCGCATTGTGTAGCTAAATATCTAAGCGCTTTTAATATTATAACGTCCTGCTATGTTCTATATTTTAGTATGGGGACCTATATATACCTATATATATATATATGTAATGTGTATGTAATTGGGTTAAGTTCGCGCGCGCATGCATAAAGATGAAATAAAAAATATAACAAAAACGACCTCGACTAGAGTTTTGGTTGAAATGAGTCCTTGGCCCGGAGTTGGGTATACATATTGGGTACGCGGCGCGTATATATAATATAGTATATAGGACTATAGTATATATATATATATATAGGTACTTACGTGACGCGCAGGCGCGCTCCGATCCGTTTCCTGCGGAGAAGAGACCGTAACGGCGCTGCTGCACGCTGCGATCATAATAATAATAAATCTTTGCCGCATTATAAATCGATCCTCCGCGCACAGATTGTCCGTCGTAGCAGATATCGTCGTGTATGATATTATCTCCACAATAATATTATTGGCGCATTCGACGAACCCACGAAAACGACTGCACTTTATTTGCATACGATGATATGGTTTTACTGCGGCAAACAGAATTTTTTAGTGACACACATAGTTGAAAGACGGGACTGCATTTTTTATTTTCACGAATATATATATATATATATATCTTATAGTCGTTTCTCTGCCGTGCCAACCAGGGCGAATTTCGCTGTTTCAAATTTTATCGCGTCCTTCGTCCCGTCCTCGCGCACACACACACGCACGCGCTCGCGACCTTTTCCCGGGAAAAATTATATTCCCTCGACAGCAGTTTAATGTATACGAGTATATATACGTATATATCATGTGTGCATAGTCTCTCTATAGCCACCGGGTTTAACAACGATCGACGTCATTTTACGACCAACTGCGTTTTACGATCCTCCGGATTACGTTTTCCTTTTTTTTTTTGTTTTTACAGTCGGACTTGTTTTTTATCGTCCCTTAGTCGAGTTGTTAAAAACAAAAACTGGGTCAGTCGTCGTTTTTCTCAAATTATTCTACTAATTTCCTACACACACACACACACACACACACACACACGCATACATCTTATTATTATATTTATATATGATTGAATGGCACGAGGGGTGCGATAACGGTTTTTTCTTTTCGTTTGGACGGTTGATCCTTAAATACACACGTACTATATGTATGTATATATACACACGCGTGTACACACAGTGAGATCGGTTCAAAACTCAATTTTCCAAATGACCAGTTGCCCGTAAATACACTTATTATATATATATATATATATATATATATACGGAGAGTTTGAGAGCGAGAGGGGGGAGGGAAATATCAATTCCGAACGAGGGTATATATTCTTCGGAGCCGGGTATAAAATATCTTTTAAGAAGATTGGAAATAAAATCTTTTCTATATAATGCGTCGTGTGTACATATATATATACAATATACAATGGACCTCTTCGTATACGCTATATGTCGGTTGACAGCTAATAATATAACGACGACGGCGACGACCCTCGCGAAAAATATAAAATAATAAAATGTATATTATAAGACACTCGAGTGAAATAATATACGAGTAAACATATTATATATACCTAGGTAGGTAGGTAGGTAGGTAGGTAGGTACCTATATAATAATATCGTACACGCGCGCCGCTACAGTAGGTGTACTTGTAATACACATATACATGTGGGCATTACTCGCAATATAATTTTTTCGTGCCGGCAGCAACTCGCTTATATACTTGAGCGCATGCGTGTGTGTGCGAGTATTCCAATGGGCATTCCGGGTAATGATACGCTATACAGTCTAATTAGCGGTGAAATTTACATACCGACGGTCGTTTCTAGTGCCCACGCATCACGAACTGTATACATCGCGCGGCTGCAGTTGTTGTCGTTGTACCTATTATTTATTTTATTATTATCATTTTTATTTTTCCCTATCCTTTTTTCGTCATATTATTATAGACGGCGTTATTACACTGTTTTCGTACCTATACGTGTGTAGGAGAAGGTGGATACAACACGTCATGTATGATATAGCCGCATATATAGGTTCCGTCGTCGTTTGTTATTAGTGTTTTGGGTATACAGTCGCTGTAATAACAGTATACTCGCGGTGTGCACGTGTGGGTGGGTGTATTATTATATATATATATGTATGTAGTTGCAAAAGTTCGAAATGAGTCTGCGCGGAGAGATCCACACACACACGGGCCACATACGCATAATATTATTATTATATCGTGTTATATATTATGCGGATAACTGCAGCAGAGCGTTATTCCTCTACGGGACGAGTGGATAAAAAAAAAAAAAAAAAAAAAAAAAAAAAAAAAAAAAAAAAAAAAAAAAAAAAAAAAAAAAAAAAAAAAAAAAAAAAAAAAAAAATAAGAAAATAATAATAATAACGAAAAAAAAGAAATAATATGCGCAGTGCTCTCTCGCGCGCGTAATTACCCACACAACGCGCGTGTGTACATATCATAGGTGTAAGTACCTACCTATCTGTATGGCGAGAAGTTCGTGATGCCGGGACGAGATAATGGCCGGGTTATAATAATATTGTGGCTATTAATTTGGAAAGGAGCTGCTGCTGTTGCTGCGGTGTGTGTGTGTGTGTGTGTGTGCGTGTAATATGGAAACAGCCTACTTATAACGTGAAATCGAATACGATAAATGTATATGCTTGTGTCCACAATTTGCGCGCGCACGCGCGTGTGTGTGTGTGTGTGGGTATTATAGCCGTAGATAATGGGAGAACGGATAAGAACTTATCACGAGAAAATTTACTGATCGCTTGTTATATGGAGTAAATATCGATGTGGATAAATGATAATTATATTAATTTATTAACTAAGATATAATATAATAATTAACTTAAAATAAAGGTATTAATATTATTTATTTTGGTAATTACTTATGGATAATTAAGATATTTTAGAGTTATTAAAAATGTTAACAACCTAATAAAAAATGCCCCACGTCGTCTTTCTCTCTTTACATTCTCTCTTCCCCCAAAAAGCACACTGTTCCATATGAAACTGATATAGGTGTCACAGAATAATCTGCAGTGTAGATGTGTCCTATCCATTATTATTCTATTATCTATGATTATAGCGAGCATATACTTAAGACAGAAAAGAGATTTTCGTCATTATCCAACACAACACGGGTATATTCCATTATATTTTTTATTATGCGCATGTACCTATAGGTTTTTCAATATTATATACCCACGGTAATAAATGCGCTCGAGATGAGGTCGTTGAGTGTGTCTATGATTTTTTTTCTCGAAAATTTTTTTCTCCGTGCTTTTTTTTTAGCTTTCACACTGCGAAACGCTTAAACGCGCGTCTTACCTATATATAATACCTAATAGGTACCTATAATAATAGTACTATATCGGCGTAGCATTAGCACGACGTGTGGTTAAACGGTTTTTCTCCTCCTCCCCGGATATGGCAGCGCGCGACGACGTGCCGCCACACCTTTGGAGCGTACGCCTATAACGTAATTAAAATATTTGAAAAAAATAATAATAAAGAATTCTTATTTTGATTTTTGGTCGCACGCCGCGTGCGTGATCCTTCTCATCCATCATTCACTCTCTCCACGAGAACATAATAGTATAATAGAATAATCCGTTAAGATCACTGTATGCAGCCGCCCTGTAATATAAATATTACAATAATTATAATATACATCCACGATATTGCTGTTGCTGTATCGATGCATGTACAGGGTGTGTCCGAAAGATGTGATATGTTTAGAAAATGTATTATTTTGTCAAATCCTCCAAATACATTCTATATATTATTATAGTAATATAATATGATGCTACGGGTCGTGGTCAAATCTCTGATGCCAATTACATAGCTGCTGTACAATATTAACGACAAAAAATGGTCTATAATCGTTTGATTATACGACTTACGGTTAACGAATTTTTGAATTAACCAACGCGTCATAATCGAGCATCAGAGAATATAATTTGTTACCCACTAATATTATTGCGATACCGTAGTCATTGCGCGTTAGTAATATTTTATACACGAGGGAGGTCTCCTGCTCTGATCGTTTTCAAAATAAAAATAAAAAAACAACAAAATATCGTAAACTTCGTCTAGAGACCTCCTTTGCTGAACATGCATTATATTATATTTTCGCCGTCTAATATGACGAGTAGGTAAATTATTTATAAATGCGCTGCGAGTAGATTGGTGGTGCAAACGGATTTGGGACGCATTTTTGGCTATAACCCGCTAATAACATGCTATAATACATTATATTTTAACAATATTATAATAATATATATGTTGTGTGTATACGAGTTTTTGTATTTATACACGTGTGCGCGTTGTGTGTTTGTTTGCAGAAGGACGAGAGTGCGTGAACTGCGGAGCCACGTCGACTCCATTGTGGAGGAGAGACGGCACCGGACACTACCTGTGTAATGCGTGTGGCCTCTACTATAAAATGAACGGGCAAAACCGGCCGCTGATTAAGCCCAAGAGACGTCTGGTGAGTAATATCGCCACCATTGTTCGCTTTTGGCGCTCGTTATATATTATGTACCCGAGCTCACGTGTATATCATCGCGTGCGTGCGTGCGTGTGTGTGCGTGTGTGTGTGCACAATGAAATTATTGTTCTGCCGTGTGCATATGTTTAATATATATATATATGTATTTACCCCGACCCCGAGAAATCGCGATGGAATTTAGACGCGAACGGTTAAAATAAAAAAAAAAACCGAACGCGACGAAGCCGCACGAATATCATCGATCCGTACGATTTTATGTGTTTTATCGAATATTATATATATATATATATATATATATATACACATTATTATTAATATTGGCGACGGCATTTTACGAGGATCAGTACGCCGCCAACCCATGTGCAGTGCCTCTGACGAAGGTCGTCGTCGTCGACGAATTTACCGACGTTTATTCTTCCAGTATATAATAATATACTTTTTAGCATTATACTCCCCAACAACAATATAATCTATAAGTGTATGCGTTCGTATATAACTGACTGACTGACTTACGTCTGTTTTGCCGTCCGCAAAAAATGTAAATTCGTATTCACTCTAAACAGTATTTTACGTTCCACGTGCCGGACGACAAAAACAAGGTCCTAATTTGTAATATTTCTCCCGCACTCCCCTCGAGCGACACAAGCACACACGCGCACAATATGTTATTTCCTATTATATAATATTATTCAACATACATATAAATTATGTTGAATTTATGAATAAATTGTCCGCGCGCGAGTTTCAAAATAAACCGTCTGTTAAGTATAATTTAAAACACATATAATGTTATGCGGCATGCGGTATCCTAATATACAAGTAACGACCTGACAGCCGTGCGTATCTAAAATAAAAAAGCGGGAAAACCGTTACGAGAAAAATTCATCCCTTCACCACCTGCGCATAACATTTTTATGTAGTCAAACGATTATAGGTCCATGGTAGAAAATATAATAGTTTTACGTCTTGCACTTAGTCGAGCCGTGTCTGATTCTTTGCAATGTATACAATCATATTTCGATTCATCTCATAGGCACATTATAAAGAGTTATTATGTTTTCGCATCTCATCTATATCGAAACACGACTGACAGCGTCGACGGCGGCGAATACGAAGGCGGTGTGTGGTGCGCGTATATCGACCAAACTACAACAATGTTATATTTTATTTATTTATTTATTATTTTTTTTTTTTATAAAGCTCGCGAGTGTGCGATCGTGAGGAGGGTGGACACGCGCACAAATGCGTAATAACAAAACCACGGAAATTAAAAAAAAAAAAAAAGCAAACGTAATCATCGCGCTATATTCGGTATATATAGAAATCGATGATTTCGACAGTCACTGCCGCGCAGGGACCGCCTTTATATTACATTCGTATATTATATTGATTTTTCCACGCAGCAGTATACAATATGTATATTATTAAAATACATATATTTTTTATGTGTTTGCGCGCGCGTGTGTGTAGCACAGCGTTTCCTATATGTATTTTACACAATCGCGCTCCGGTGGGAAAGCTGCACGAAAAACGAGGGACGACAGCTGCTGGGCCCACGGGGAGTAGCCATGTTCGAAATTCGTCCCCTTTGCTCGAAACCCCGTTTGTATACGTTTTCTGTTTTTATTTCTCTCCCGTATGTGTTTTCGTCCCCGGCAACAACCGGTTACCACGGTCGGTTACCCCTCGCGACCATCATTTGACGCGTATATATATCTACTGCTGCTGCCGGTCTGTCCATTGTACTATATTCATCAACACCGGCCAATCATCGGACGAGTCGTATTTGTGTTGTATATCTATTGTACATGAATAGTATGGTTATGGGAATTTCGTCGAGCGAAAAAAAAATTCAAATATCGGATTTTTATCGAGACTCGTGCGATACGTTTCAAAAATTGCCACGGTCCTATAATTATTGTGTACTTGAGCTCGATTCTAATACTTGTATATATACCTATTGGCATTTATTTAAAATAAGTAAGTGAGAAGAAAATTTTTCTTTTCCGCGTCCAAAAATGTCACCCTCGGAGAGGATTACTCTCACGCATAATTATTAAAAACATCTTTCAAACACATCTAACCTATTTTATATATTATATTATAATAATACAAAACACATATTATATAGTACTGCGAGCGCGTTATTATTATTATTATCATCGTTATTATCGTACGATCGCCGGTCGCAGCACGAGGTTTACAATATGCCCGACGTAATATATTATATATTATATTTGTATATCGCGGTCGCATTATAAGTCGTACAAATTTGTCTAGTCGTGTCACCACCACGATTCGGTCGGCCTTTTTTTCGCTATTGCACGCACACGCATATAATATCATGAGCTATATATACACAGCCGTAATAGCATATTATATGCAATTTTTTTCATTTCGTTGTGTTCCATACGCGCGTAATATAATATATATATATATATATATATATATACACATACAACGATATCGGTTAAACCGACGGCGGCGGCCAGGACCGACCTACTATATATACCGCCTCCTGTTCCCCTGGCTGCCGTCGACGACCGAATTTACATATAATGGGAGCACCGCTGCGCTACACCCGCGCGGAGGACTTACGGGAGACGCGATTGTGTGCCGTAGTTTATAATATACATAACGGTCGGCCGACGCGCTACATCGTGTTCGGTGCTGAGCACCGCAGTGAATATAATAAAATGTATATCGCGTGCCAGCAAAGCGCGCTCACCGCACAACACTTTCGGGTGCTTCTACCTAAATAATATATATTGTATATATTCTATACGACGTCGTTGTATATATATTTTATAATATGGAATAAAGTATCCAGAAAATATGAATTATTATACCGTTGGCGTAACTGCAGCCGCACCTTCTCTCATTTTCGTTTTATTTTCGCACTCGTATCAGACTGTACGGTATATAATGTATAGAGGTACAAGCGTGTTATATATATATATATATATATATATATATATACAATACGATATATTATTATGGTCGTCGGCATAATGGTTTTTATTTTTTCCTTTACCGTGCCTCCCCCCCTCCATCGCCTCCAAGCACGGTCGTTACTTACTCCAGCGAACGTTAAAATATTTCGACCGCGATACACTCAGTGACCTATATATATATTTGGCCCGTTTTCGTTGAATGCATATTTTAAATACAAAAAACGTATTAATTTTCCAAATCATCGAGGCTTTTCCTTAATTTTTCCTTAAAATATCTAATCAAATTATTTGATTTTTAGAACATTTAAATACACTAAGTATAATCTTAAGAGTCACATTTTCAAAAACTTAAATAAGTACCAACTATTCTTTTTTACAGACGAGATCGCTTTTTTTTCTTGTCGATTAAATTAATCAGATGACTGTTGAAAATGTCGAATACAATATTATATATTACTAGATCCATTTTACATCTGTTTTATATTTTTTCAAAACGATTATCCTCAGAATATACATAATATTAATAACTATCAAAAATTACTAGATTACATTTTTATTTAGATGGCTTAAAATATCATCGATTAATAATTAACTGTAGTAATAAAAAGGTTAATTTACATTTTAAAAAACCGTTTGTCTCATATATAACGACACTCTTTAAATGGAATACAAAATCTGAACAATTTAAAATATAGTTCTTAAGTAGGTATGGGCTTACTTAAAAATTTCAAAATTCAAAATTTGAATAAATTCGTTATTAAAGAAAAAAAAATGAAAATGCGTATGGTTGGTGAATCACTCCATCGTGTATAAAATAATATACTAATATGATAAGCCCCAATAAAATATAATCATATCACATTGTACCCGTTTAGAAATGCATACGTCACGGTAAACTCATATACCACACACACGAATCGAGCCAATCGAGCAGTGTTATCAAACTTTCTCGATATATATATCAGTGTGTAGATGATAACAGTCAAACAGTGTATTTTATACGCTGTGGCCACTATTGCGCACATCACGGATATGTGAATATACTGTTTCGTTACACCAAACAAACATATATACAGTATATGTATAAATATGTGTTATAATGCGAAGAAAAAAGTATTAGCTGGTCGCGCGAGAAGGGGAGATAATCCGATTTCACCCGAGCCAGTGGTCCAAACAATTCAATTTCTACATAGCACTTTGGCCGTCTTATATTTAATTTTATTTCGTATTTGGTTCGTAGCGCAAATAAACTCTCCGCAGATTACGTCACTGCAATTGGTCCGCGTCCGTTGGCGACGATAATAGGCATTTAATTACACGCTGCGCCGCCGTGATGATATATATTATATTTTTATTTGTTCCGATCGCCGGGCAACGAAATCTTCGCGATTTTCACAATCAGCTCTACAACACAATAATAATAATATAATATATACTTACTAAATTCCGGCTCACGTTTGGACGCGGCGATGGCAGACGGTTTTCGTCCGGAGCGTTCCGGTGCGTTTCGCGTGCGGTCCGTTCGTTCTGCCGGGCGCGTTCCATTGTCCGCTTTTACTTTTCGGCGTTCGCGCAGCATAATTAATATCCAACAATAATAACAATTATAATATATCGCTACGACGCATAATATACTTTATGATACGCTATTGAGCATCGAAAAATGGCACGAAATCACACCTATACGATGTACGTCATACACGAGGCCTTGGCGATGGTTCGATTTACGAATAATTATTAATACTTTCGGTTCTGCAGCGCATCCCGCACATTGTATGAGTCAATAATCTTTTAATTAACTTCAAAACTGAATTAGTTAAAGCGTATAACTGCAGGGTAAAGTTAATATTTTTCACCGTATTAACTTAAAATTTGAAATTATAAATGTTTGTTAACTATATATCAACTCATATAACTTCACATTCTTAAACAATGACTCGAGTAAATTAATAAAATATTGTTTTCATTAACCTGCTCTATATCCTCTGATTTCATAAGTCGACATGTGGTCATATGTACCTATATTATATATATATATATATGTGCCCATTACATTGGAATGGTTTAAAATATATATACCGTGGTGTATCGGCCGCGAGTGACTTACACAACTCACGATTTTTTATATACACATACAATTTAAGTATATGGGCGGAGAGTCCACGCGCCTAATATACTTATAGCTATTGTATATGTATAGGTACTCGCGATGATATTAAATAGATTACGTACGTCGCATGTACCCGAGCTGGTACCCATCTCGCAGCGGTTCGTCGTGCTACGGCAGTATACAGTACATATATATATATATATATAAATAATGATAATAATAATAATATGTAGAACTCGGGAGTTAATTAGGGCAAAGCCCCCGTGCGCGAGCGTAAATATAATAATATATAAATGCTAACACGCGCCCGGTGCAGGCGGCACGTCAATCCTTACATGGCAAACAGTGGCGGCCGTGCCGCCCGCAACCGGCTGTCGGTCAAACCGCCGCCGCTGCCGCTTTCGTATACTATATACCGCGGTCGTGTACGTATAATATAAAATATAGGTACCCAACCTGCGACCGAGTGGTGGTGTGCTTGTGCGCACAGTGCAAAGAGTATGCAAATGTCGTCGTCGTCGTCGGTCGTATTATTATTAAAAGAAACACAAAAGTAATGATGGAGAAAAAAAACGTACGCGAGTCAGTCGACGGCGGCGTGATTGTGAAATACACGCCGTATCGTCGTCGTCGTCGGGTCGGGGTCGGGGAGACTTCCCGATTGACCGGGTCTGGTTGATCCGACAACAGAATGGCAGAGGACGCGCGACGACGGCGATAACGGTCGTTGACAACCCCGCCGCCACAGTCGTCTAATTGAACTCTGCCGCCTCGCAAACGTTCGTTTTTTACATACATTATTTTATTAACATTATATTATATTATATAATATTATATTGGATATTGTGTTTTCTAGTCGTCGATCGCGTTTCGTCCGCGTCCGTACGCGTAAATAATAATGCGTATCTTATCATGGAATAAATGCACCCCCCCCCCCCCCGGCAAAAAAATAAAAAATACATAACGTTTTTGTGTCGAGCTTTTGTGTTGATTTTTTCGTAGAAGCTATAATATTATAATAATATAATGTGTGCTGTGTATACCACCAATCCTCGTATTACATTTTTCGATTGTCACAACAAATCCGTTGCCAAGGGCGTAAAATACTGCGGCGTATGGTCAAACACAGCATAACAGGGAAAAATAAAAACTTGTATGTATATATTATTATGTTTTATAATAACGTGTACGCGTGCTGTATGTGTATCATCGTTATTCGTCAGTCGCGGGTAGGTCGACCGTTGGAAATTCGATTGTTTTTTTTTTGTTTTTACGTCATCCGATTTTCGAATAGCTACCGTCGGTGTGCGGGTCGACCTGGCCATATATATATATATATATGTATAACCCGCCCTTCGTTAAACATAACTACTGGCCCAGGGTCCCCTCCCCACCTCCATCGCGCCATTTTCACCAGGCCGGGATTGAAAAAAAAAACTGTTCAATATTATATATAATATAATATATGAATATCATAAACTGCAGTTGAATGGGAAAAGTATAAAAAAACCCACACGGAAATAATGGGAATTAAAAAAAAAATAGCCCATGTATGTATACAGAGGACATTATTATTATTATATAACCGTGGCGGCGGGGTATATCAACCCTCAGCCATCCCCTCCCCCCACCCCAGACGAGGACCGACCAGAAGAGGGGCCGTCCGATAAGAATCGAGCGCGCGACGCCCTGCGCGTCTCCGTGGCGAATAAGGGATGAAACGAGGGGGACGGTAAAAATGTATTTCGCCCCACCCGCCGCCGACGACGACGACCATTGTGCGTGCGTGCGAAAAAGGGGGACGCGAAGCGCGGCCGCGATAGTATCGACTGCGCAATTGCCGGCCGCGCGACGACATCGGCGGCGGCGTTGGCGTCGGTCTCGGCCGCGACGGTTCACCGCTACTGCAGCGGGACGCGCGCGCGCGCGTACGATTTTCCGCTCGCCGCCGGTCCCTCACGGCCACACCGCGCCCCGTCGACGAGTCATCTGCGCCGCGCCGAGCGGGCGAGCCAACGACGCGCGCGCGTTGATAAACGATCTCTCTCTCCCCTCCACTCCCCCTCTGCAACAGTATACACTCGACTCTCCTACCCTCTCCGTCCGTTTATTTATATATTATATACGCCACCCGCACTCTCAGTCGCATCCCTTATATACATATACACCGATGACAAAGCTCCCTTGTTTCGTTATCTTCTCTAAACGTTACGAATCCCTCGTGATTTATTATCGCAGAAACTATCCCTCGCCGCCTGCGCTCTATCGAACCACCCACCCACCTGCCCGACACAACTCGGTGGGTTTTTCCTACCACCGTCGTCGGAAAAGCCACTCGCTCAGAGGAAAAACCTTCCCGCGAGTGCCGCCGCCACCGCTGCCAGCAACCAGCAGCCAGACCCTTCAGTTTAAAAACCATTATTTTTCTTTGGACCACTTAATTCCGCACGATTTCTTCTCACTCCCGCCGCTCCGCGGACGTCTCTAGGTCTGACCCCTTCCAACTCCACATTTTATATATACCACTATGTCGTGGCTATAAGTCCGAAATCCACGTTATTATTTCCCCTTTGAAAAATATTGTTTTCCTTTACCAAAATAATCTATATCTATACGTTTTGTTCAACGCAACCACCGCCGCCGAGTGTAACATTATTTAGTTTACTGATTATAAACGACAGATGCGTCTTATTCCGATCACGATATCTCGGTAAAGAAGATTCACGGTTCATAATATATATGCAGTACATGCACCATATGTTTGTAGTCGATTAAAAGAAACTTTTGAAAAATAATCGACGGATGCTTGGGAGTTTAATTTAAATATTCTCGCCACGTGTTAGATCGCATAAAAGGTACTTAACTGGATCCGTCGAGGGTGCAATATGTAACGATAATAATAATAATATACTCTGGAGTGCGTCCTTCTACCTGAAACGTCATCGTCACCGTCGCATAAGTCTGTCACAAATCGTATGTACTCACTGTACCTACACCAGTAACGCAGCTCATTGTCGACAACAGTGATCATGTCACGTAAAACAAAAAAAAAAAAATCTAATAGAACTGACCAAGTTAGAGTGAAAAAGTGAGAAAGCGACCAATTTGTTGATATATCATAATATCATAGCTGGTACGTACAAGTTATAACATGGATACTCGCGTGCCTTGCAGAACACCGCGCAGACTATATTATTGTGTATATTATGTTCGCAGTTTCTCCGTCCTACACGTGTGATCGAAAGACAGTGACAGAGACAGAATGAGAGAGTAGTACAACTATAGATATATCGTGTGTGTACATATATGATATATGTTTGCTGCTTTGGTATGCTAATTTAACGACCCGGCCCCGTACCGGTCTTTCCTTCGCCGGCGCCGCCCCCTTCGGATCTCGCATTCCCCCTCGTTGTACCCTCCGCATAAGTACTGCAGTAAAACTCGGCGTGTTTGTATATTATATTTCCACGTGCGTTGTGCGATTGTGTGTGTTGTAAAAACGCGTATGAAAAACACAACACGACACTATAATATATTATTATAAACACGATATTATAGGTAGTAACTATAACCTATAATAATACAAGTGAAGCCGCCGCTCGCGATATTTCGTTACGCCGTCGCCATTGACCAAAAGAGAATATTATATATTTTATTGTCCAACAATAGCATGGCATAATATATTATAATATTATTATTATCATCGTCTGATAAGCCGTTTGTCTTTTTTCCTCCTAGCTGCTTGTACTCTATTATATATTTTTTTGTCATTGTCGTTTTCGTATTTGTAGAACCTTCGCCGGTCGGGTTCGCACGAACTGGACACAAACGATTTCCACGGTATTATTATTATTATTATTATTATTATTGTGCGTAACACAAGAAAATATGCGCAAACACGACATTTTCGTGTTTCGACAATAGCTCTGCTGCAGCAATTTGCCAGTGTGTATATTTTATTATAATGTGCGCGCAGCGTGTGCATAATATTGTATACGATGATAAATTCCGTTTTAATCGCGACCACATATATATATATATATATATATATATATAACAACGCGTATATTCCATTTGAATATTATACAGGTACGGCGAACGTGTATGCGGAAACGTGTTTTATACGATATTTATTAATATTATGTCTGTCCGTTTTATATACGAACATAACTCGACTAAAAAGTTTTTTAAAAAAAAAATCGGCGGTGAATATCGTAGTCTCGTGAATATTCATTACGTGGCGCGATTATTGTATACGATGCATTATAAGTACATCGACACATAATTATAATGTAAGTATATTATGTTTTGCATGACGGCCAGCTGGTACGAAATAAAATTAAAAAAAAATCGTAAGAGTACAAAAATCGATACGCGTTAAAGTAGGTACCTGCTGTCTTGTATAATTAGTGCATAATATTGTATTCGGGCTATATTCGACTAGTAATTCAATTAACGGCAATTCATTTTACAGTCAAACCGAAAAAATAAATAATTATAAATTATACGCGAGTGCATATTTGTGCAGTATGACCGAGGCGGCGTAGCAGATGTATAAAATAACAATATTAATATACCATAATCGTTTATATAGGTGAAAACCATATTTACGCGCCGTGCCTGGTGCGGTAATCTATAATCACCGTGTAATATAATCATCGACGTGTGTTAATTTCTCGAAACGTTTAAAAAATTCTTTACGCATATTTTGCATCGATTCCCCGGGGGATTCGATGATATTAATAATAATAATAATGATAATGTCTTACAGAAATATTTTTAATTCAGTCACATCGCGACGTTAGATAATATTATAATATTATTATAGAACAGCACTGGTTCGAATATTATGTAGGTACAAGGTACCTATATATATATATATACACAAATAATTATAGTAATATCTAGGCGTTTTATGTCTATTATAAGGTATACACAGTAATCCACCACATATGCTCATCCTCAAGTTTTCATTTAATACCTAATGAATTTATTCGAATTATGATTTTTGGAATTTTTTAGTATAGGTACCTACTTAAGAACCATTTTTCAAATACTTGGATTTTTCATACCATATATTTTGATAATATTATGAGGAATATCGTTA
This sequence comes from Pentalonia nigronervosa, assembly GCA_014851325.1. Taxonomy (NCBI): domain Eukaryota; kingdom Metazoa; phylum Arthropoda; class Insecta; order Hemiptera; family Aphididae; genus Pentalonia; species Pentalonia nigronervosa. Next base: position 55,804 of record JACXSJ010001063.1, on the reverse strand, counting down.
GCGATTTACTGTACCTACCTATACACGGGAAAATGGCTGTTATAATAACTGTATCTTAGAGTTAGCTCGTGTAGGTTGAATTGACTGCCATTTGTTATTTTAATAATACATAATAATTTGGACGAAGTCAAAAGCTGTCAAATGTGTATAGTATACTAAATTGTATTGGTATATTCTATTAAGTATGTTTTTAGCGTAATTGTACACACATAAAGTATTGCAAATGTTATATACTTTTTCATATTATGAGAATAGCCCTTTTTTTCTTATAATTCTTAAGCAGATGACTTTTTTGAAAAATATGTTGATGTATATATAAATTAAAAATTGAACAAATTATAGTTTTAATATACAACACGCAATTGTACGATGACGTGTGCGACGGATAAACGTTGTGATCGATATTTTCGTAATTGTGGAATATCTCAAAAAATTATTTTTAATATTATTTGTTGGTAAATCGATGAGATATTGTATTATTGCGCGTACCTGCAGCTATATATATATATAATATATACCCGGGTTCATGTATATTATTACTTTTTTATTCCTTTCTCGAATAATATATTATAAAAAGTGTACACACGCACGCGTGTATATATTTATAGACTCCACTAGAATATATAATAATAATATTATAGGTATATAATATACCTCTTATATGTGTGCGTGCGGTGGGTGGTGCTGCGCAAAGTCCCCTCGGTCACGATCTTACAGTAAATATTAACGGAGAGAATATATACCTCTAATTATAACCTTTAGCCTATTAATTATTCTTACTTTTAATCGTAACACCCAGCTTTATCGAAATCGATTAATAACCCATACGCATGTATAGTTGTTTTTGCCCTCCTCCTGCACCGCAGCTCGTCCTCGCCGTCGTCGTCATCGTCTTCGTCGTCTTCGTCTCCGTCGTCCTACTCCTCCGCCTCGGCCGAATCTCTTGCACGGACGGTTTTAATAATGTAATAATATTTCCCCATATATAATATACAATATTATTATTATTACAATGCGTATACATATGCGCCAGCATATATTAATTACATCACGTTAACACCCCGTGAGTATATATATATATATATATATTATGTACGGATACGAATTTTACGGTTCACACGAAAACTAGTTCCGTACGTTTCGATTATATTTATACAGATATAATAGTACCTATATGTGCACCAAACAGCGCCGCCGCCGGTGTGTTTTCACACAGTATATTATATCGTCGACCTTGACGATAACATAATATAGTATTGACTTATTGCCGTTGTATAGGTATATTAAAAATTTAAGCGCACAGAGAAACGATATCGACAGTCTTGAGGGCTATAAAAATAATATTATGACGTGTGAGCGTGCGCGTACAGAGATAACCTCAGTTATAGCTGCAGTATAAGTTAACCCTTTATAGGCGTTTATAAAATGAACTCAAAATTCGTAAGAGGCCTCGTATATATATATAGAAGTTTAATTTGTAAGTAAATTGTTTTGTTTTCATTTACTGAACTTTGGAAAATTTGAAGTGATAATGTAGTTTACCTGCACTGTATTCTAAAACCCAGAAAAACATATTTTTACCGTTTTCCCAGGTAGCCTGGATGGTCAGTGATATAATAGTTTAGCAGTTTTCATGTTACCAAACGACAGATATTAAATCACTGATTCTGTGAAATGAAAAATCGTCTAAAATACAGATTACTTTGTCTGTTATTATCACGTGATAAAGAAAAATCTCCTTAAACGGGCTGCAGTGATAAATATATTTACCACTTCAACTCACGTAGCGTCAAAATGATAAGGATAATCATTCAGCTCTCATTCAGTGTATGACCAGTGCAATAATGATATTACATTTTCGATTTCAATGTAGTTGGTGAGACAATTCAACACTAATTGTGGGAGACAAAAAAAATTAAATACGGCACTATTATTTTACCGGTGACCTACTATGTAAGGGGTGCATCACGAGAAAAAAGGGTTATTATTATTTTTATTCCGTGGACAGACCTCGCGTTCGAGATGAAAGGGGGTCGATGTGTAGAAAAACATAGTATATAAACACTCCGACGGGGGTGGGTGGACATACGCGTATTATACCGCGTATATAGCGGTATAAAGTTATATATAAGAGGTATAGGTAGGTAGGTACCCTGCAATTATTACACAATGTGTACGTTTTTTTTTTTTTGATTTTTCACCCGTCGTACGAACGACGTTATCCGCATCGTCGTCTTCGTCTATCGCGGTGCATCTTATACAGCAACAACAACAATAATAATAATAGTAATATGCCGTCACTAGTGAGTTGCGACGTGTTATTATATATATTGTACTCGGTCGGAGTTTTGAAAATTTTCCCTAATGAATTGTTTGATGTGTGTGTTTGCACCCCCCGTCACGATCGTCTAATAGTGTAATTGATTGTGCATGACGAAGCGATCTAGGCCGTTTTTCTTACATTACGCGTGGTTGTTATTATATTATATTATATTATCGTTGCGCCTGTTATAATATTGTTATATATTATCGTCATCGTCGTTATTCGATGTAGCCATCGCGCGCACGACCGCGAGCACATATTATTAATATAAGCATTATATTATCTATCTATATATATATATATGATATTATACACGTGTATAACACGTACGGGAGAGAGACACCTATGGCCATTATTACATTTTTTGTGCTTAATTTTTTTTCCACCAATTATATATTATATTGTTATCGGTCCCGATATCTCGCGACGTACCTCTTTCTATAATACACCTCTTTATTATACTCGCGCACGACCGTTTAGCGCATATTATAAGGTATTTAATACGCGTATAATTCATTATAATATTATATTATATACAAGGTGGTTCAAAATGAAAGTTACAGCCATTTTATCACATAAATATTTAAAATATAGAAAAATGTATGACACGAAATGTTTTATACATTTTATAATATATCGGAAAAAATTATAAAATGTACAAATCGTTTTAGATGTTTCAAAATCAATAAAATGACCGTAACATACATTTTAAAACACTTTGTATTTATAGTATAACTAAAATCGTATAACGTTGTCGCATTGTGTGTAAAAACCTCTATAGGTTCAACGCAATATGCGACGTGCGCTTTTATAATATTATATACGAGTATTATAATAATAATCATATATTATAGTTTACGTACACGCGCGAGTGGGTTACACGTGCAGTGCGTGCGTGTACACCGATTACAATGTCGTTATAGATCGCCCTCGGTTACCGCGGTAACACGGGTATCGCGTTTATTCGGTCGTCACGTGGTCGCCGCCTCCGCCACATAGGCGATTTGATATATTATTATTATGCGCGCGGCGCACGTAACTATATATATTACATAATAGGGTAGATCAGAGTTCATTTTTATGCGCCGACCAGAGGGTGGATAGGCGAGCTATTAGCAATTTCTCACGCTCAATCGGATCCACGGGGTCTGCCGGGTCGATCGGATATATTATAAACCTACGTAATAGTAATATTATAATACACTCAGGGGCTAAATTCTATAGAATTTTCAGTCGTCCGCGGTGATCTGAAAATTAGTTTAAATTTGATGGTATAGACCTATAACAAAGTATCTTGTCAAAAAATGGAATTTCCCTTCAAACCTAAAAAGAAGAGGTAAAGTATTATTATCACCAGAGTTAGAATAGGCCATACGTATCTTATCTACTCCTCCTTCGTCTTCGAAGAACCCGCCTCAGTATGCGCAATATGCAAGGAAAACTTTTCGATCGACCATATTGTTACTAGATGTCCAAAATACGAACAATTGTCAACAACCCTATTTCTCTCCAACTAGCTTTCAGCGGAGAAAATACAGAAGCAATCTACCAATTTTCCGAAACTATAAATTTAAGCAAAAAATTGTAAATAACTGTAAATATTTCAAACTTGTCTTTCTATATACCTATCTGTTTTCTGTGTTTTAATTGTAGGCTAATAACCCTCGATGTTGAAGTCATAATTTAAATAAAATAAGTATAGACATTTTCACGATCTGCAATGGTATACTGCCTATTGTGACCTAACCTTTCTTCATTGACAAAGTCTCACGGTAATTAGAGCTGCAGCGCGCCCGCGACTCCAGTAATAATAATTACACCCGTAAATTATAATAATATTATATTTAGTTGATGGCAACAGACGTATAATGATTTCCGAAGAATATTCCGCACTATCCGGTGCACGAGATACGAGCCCGTTTATATAATATTATTACTACAAATCAGATATTTCATTATTCCGCGTCACACGCTGCAGAAGTCATCTGATCATATTAACATATTATGTACTTTAGGTATATAATCAAAGTCGTAGAACACGTATAACATTGTAAACACATACCGGCACTGTACCGCGGTTAACGGAGGCGGTATTTATGTGCGATATAATATTGTCATTATATATTATCGATATTACCGTGTCTCGTACGATTTTGTGTACGCATCGAATCTCGAAAATTGAATATCACATATTTAGTTGTTATTAAATAGTATTATTATTATTATTATTATTCTACCGCCGCCGCGTCTCTGCAGCCACGCACGCACACGGTCGTGTGTCCATTTATCAAAATACCAGCACACTTATCAAATGATTGGATCGGCGAACACAATATTATTATCGTGTCGGATTATACACGCGCACCGAGCACCTTATACGATATTATTATGATATTGACGTGCCGTTTACGGATATCTCGGGCGCGTGGTACATAATAGGAAAGGAGGAAAAATAAAATAAAAGGAAAACGAAAAGAAAAAAATAATATAAAATGACGAGTCACAAATTGGACGACGAACGCGACGTGTAATATTATTTTTCTCGGCCCCGGACGGCGGAGATGCGTTGTATATTATGTATAATATGTATATGATGTGTATATATATAGTGTGCACACGCCTACGTCTCTCGGGAGCCTCTAATGGACTCGTTGGCCTAAGTCTCTTACCCGAAGTTAGATGATATAATATATATATATATATATATATAAAGACCATAATACACATACCTGCAGACGGCCGTTTTCGGTCCGTCGTCGTTGTCGTCCTACAACACCGATCCGATTATTGGTTCGCTTGACGTCCGGTTCACGTACACAATATTATTATTATTATTATTATTATATTGACAACCGGACAAGTCGTTTCGTGAGCGCGATCGGTTATGTATGCCTACGTATATAATATACACCGTCCGTGATGTATAATAATACTCAAACCACGGTATAAGTAGCCGCGGCCGCCGCATTAGACGTGGGTATATGATATTATTATGTGCAGCAGCGTATTATACGGAGGAGGTGCCCGTAATATATGTATAATAATAATAATAATAATAATATGATGTTGTATTGTCGAGCGTGTGGCGGCGGCAGTGGCGCTCTTGGAATTCCTGCGTCGCCGGAGAAATCAATCTCGCGACAGCGGAAGCAGACCCGAAAACGGATCGTGAAATCGTTACACAATACCACGACAGAACTATTACAGTAACCGTTTGATCGTTTGAAATACCTGTAATCAGTATTGTTATTATTGTTATCATCAGTGACGCCCAAGACATATTTTTAAGGTGTAGCAAGACACAATTTTACCCACCCACCCCTTCAAAAACACAAAATTTAATGGTCTTTTTTGATCAAGAAAAATGAATCATTAGAGTTGGAAGTGGTATAAGCTATATGAGCTAAGAAGGTGATCAAGTGACTGAATTTAATCATACAAGTGGCCAAAAAGTGACTTATATAAGTATTTTCCCTATAACAATTTTCTGTTATCAAATACATTTCTTCGAATATTGTTCTTTTCTTATTTGCAATGTGTAACGTTTGCTACACCTATGACTATAGGGTTGAGCGCCATTGGATTTATTATTATTGGCTCGCAGTTCGCCTCGTGGAAATATTATGCGCGTGCCCAAACATAAACGCGTTGAATAATATTATTATTAAACGAGTGGCGAACGCGATTTTCGTTAAACAATAGTTGGCTTGTTTAGAATTTTTTTTTTTTTGCCCGCGTTCCGAAAAACTAATGTCTTATAATAACAATAATATTTTCTATATATATATAATGCACGCTGGTAGAGCGAGACCTACTACTGTCTAGAACAATGGACAAACTTTTATTAGGTATTTGAAGGAAAAAAACTACATCACTATGCCGCGGTCTATTATATAATATAATATAAAATTATATTATTATTTTTATTATTATTATTGTGTATATATATATATATATATATATATATATATATATATATATATATGCGAGATATATATTTAGATACCTACTTTGTTCGCCGAGCAATAAAAATATTTTTTGTAAACTGGACTGTATATAATATAATAATATACAGGGCGATCTAAACAATATTTGAACGATGGAATATATAGAGTATTTTTCCTGCAAACTTCAGAGATAGCTGCCACTTAGCAGAGTACAGACATGCCAGCACGTGATCGGAGACTCGTGCTGCAGATCAAAAATAAGTCTTGCTCGAGTTCTTTTGAAAAGGAAAACAAATCATACCCAAACTATATTGGCCTTCATAGATTCGTGCGCGTTACAAAAGAACCGTCCTGTGTGTGTAGTGTTCGTTTTATATATTATTGTATTGTCACATTATATCTTCCTACTATTATTCATGTTATATCTACCTACCTGACCGTGGTCGCATGACCACTGTTTGCACAGAGATATTCCGCACAGAAATCTATTATAATATTTTCAACAACGCTGCTATTGTGTTGTATAGTCCTAAAACTCGCTACCAATTCAATCCTTTCGACGTTTCGTTCGTTCTTTCTCCGACGTAGGGTCGCCGGGGGTTGAAAAATAAAACGCTATAAGATACGGCAGAATATGTTATTCTATATCTTATAAAACGTATCTACACATATATATGGGTAATATAAAAGGTGGCGTCGTTCCGTGATGCGCGCACGCCAAATCGACGCATTTAATGGACGCTTTTATGTGTAGGTACCTACCTACCTACATTTTAATACTCCATAATATGTCTCCACTGTGTATAAAAATATTTCAATACCTCAAAACCTTTTAGGGTCGACGAGAAATAATATATATATATTATTTCTCGTCGGCGATTATATATATATGTAATATGTATGTACGTATAATCCGTGTAGTCGAGTGCGTATATATTATAAACGAATTTATTTTTGAATGACATTTGTTGTGAAATTTGACACCTATCGAGTATTTAACACGTGATTTTTTTTTCTCATACCACTTAGCGATTTTACATTTTAACCGTATGTACATATACGTCGAATATAATGTTATACATGTATAGTGATATCGATTTACCGTGTATGTGCCAGTATGGTACCCCGAGGCACCAGTATTTTTAATACTTTAAGCGTTTTACCTCATCATATGAGGGAATTAAATATATTTGAAGTTTTCGTCTCGTCATAATCTAATATTATAATAATATGTCATGTCGTTATTATACTTATATATAGTTGTCATTTTTATTTTTTATTCTGGTCCTACAATTCTGGACCTACGAGCGCGGTGAGGTCAAAACACCTGGAAACGCATAATATAATAACGACTAATTAAATAAAATGGTAATTACAGGAAAAGGGCGGGGATTATTGTTCGTGTTGTCTCGGGAAAACGGGTCTAAATGTTACCACCGCGCACGAATTCATTGTATACCTACAACACATTTTTTGTTTTCGGCCGCAGATATACGTTAAAATGCATCCGGCAAACGCGACGGCGCGGCGACGTACAATGTACGATGTAAAATAAAAAAAAAAATGGAAACGATTAAACATTCAATTTTTTATTTTCGTTTACAAAAATATTTCGAGACGTCCGTATTAAATTAACTAGGCATGTATACACGATAATATTTTACCATTACTCGGCAGCAGCAGTATGTATAATATGCGATGTGGAGCTGGTATACCCTCAGACCTCTGCCGCCGCCGCTGCCGCAGTAGCCGTTATACATTTCGAGCGGACGACAGCTTACAACGAGCGCACACAATAATATTGTATTATGGTAATGCGGTGGAATGTTTTTTTAATTCGAATGCCACACGGACATACCGAACGTGAGGCCTAATTGATACAATAATAGTGCGGACGAGTAGAAATCTTTTCGACTTGCAACCTTTGTTAATTATCATAACTACCGGGCAGCGGCGGCGCGTGCAGTATATTATACACACATACGGGCAGTGTATTAAACGACAATATTATATACATGTAGGTAGGTACATACGTTAACTAACTGCTACAGGTACTTATATACAAGTATATATATATATATATGTAGGTAGGTACTCTATTGTGCACGTGAAGTATTTATGAAGGGCACGCGTATTACGCGCGCCATAACGTGTACATACCTCCACACGACAAACAATAATAATAAATAATTTGCTATTATTTTGTAGTGTGTACACACTCCGCCGCCGAGTCGTTTGAATCGCACGCTCTTTTAATAATAATGGCGATGTGTAGGTAAGAATAATTCAAAACGTTTTTGGTGTGGCCAAACCGTCGTTGATAATCGATATTGCGACATTTTTGCAAGCTATTGACGACATTATCATATTTTAATGTTCAACAAAATTGTCGACGCACGCTTGCAGGTCGGTTTTTATTAGTTATTTCGAAATCCCGAGGAGCTCTGCATCATATTTCGTTTACCTTCATCCGCCGCAGTGGTGACGTCCCGAATATATTTTGAGAGGCAATCGCTTCGAACAATTTTGAGCTTGTGATGGGTAATTTTTTCAGGGTATAAAAGGACGGTACGCGGGTAAAAGGAAATAAGTCGATTTTGGCCATTTCTTGATTTTTACGCCATCTAGAAGAAAAAAAATATCTACGTTGTTTTGATTTCAAAAATGAAAATATTGTTGTCATAATGATCGTTTATAATGCTCAGGTAAAAAGAATAATAAGACTTATCAATGAAATAGTGAATTTTGACTTATTCCCTTTTACCCGTGCGCCGTCCGATTTTAAATATCTTTAACTATCATTTTACTCATATTGAATAAGTATAATATGTCGCAGATTTTAATTCAGTGCAATAAATTTGCATTATACGCAATAATGTATTTTACTGATTTACTCTAGAAATCAGTGCATAATGTATATATAAATAACAAAATGCACGTTGTATAATAATTATTATTGTACCTGTACGTGATAATAAAGGAATTGGAAACATATATTTTATATTGTACGCGTACTGATTGTTGGAAGATATATAGGTTATATTATAATGATAATTGATATTGTAAAATATAATCAATATTCATTTTATAATAAAAAAAAAAAATCACGCATTGGCAGGTTTTAATATTATGTGGGGGTAGCTTCAATATTGTTCTTTTATGCAGGATACAAAAATGTGTTCGTGACGCCACTGCCGCTTATTATAAGTATACATCAAAATATGACCCGCGTGCAATTCGCGTCCGAACCTCGTCGCGTATATTTTTTATTTTATTGTTTTTATTATTCGCTCTCTGCCCAACGTTCGTTAGCGCATTAGCATATTATTATAATAATAAAATATATAAAGAGAACTAATCCGATTGTTTTTGTTTGTGTTGGTCAACAGTCCTTGCAGTCGGCTGCCCGCAGAGCCGGGACGAGCTGTGCGAATTGCAAAACGTCCACCACGACGCTGTGGAGGAGAAACCAAAACGGCGAACCCGTTTGCAACGCTTGCGGTCTCTACTATAAACTGCACAACGTAAGTACAGAAAACGTATTTTATTTTCCTGCACCTATAGCGGCGTATACAATGCGCAATCGACGTGCCGCGTGCGTATATAATGCAATATAATAACGTATACTGGTATAAGTATATAACAAACTACGGTTTATATATTATTATTATTATTGTACACATGACCTGCAGCTGCAGCGTCGCCGCCGGAAAGCAGCTTTCTCGAGATACGCGTGATGTGTACAACCGTACTATACTCATTATGGGTGTTGTATAACGACGATTTAAAGCACGCTAAATATTTTAATGTTTTATTGTTGTTATGAACTTGCACAGATTTTTCTTTTATTTCATCAGTCGAAATGCTGACAAAAATCATAATATCGTGTTCAGTGCAAATAAAAATGCATAACACTGCTGGTTGCAGATAATTCGATATTTTATTTCATCCTATATACCCATTCTCGCGAGTTTTCTGCGTTCTTTATTTGCACAAAAACTAACCTTTCTAGTACGTATTTTATAGGTAAGTATTCGTATAAATATAATATGTATAAACCGTCGTTATTGTCGTCGTCGTCGCGTCCGTTCGTCCGGCACCAACCCCGTCGTTTGTATATAATATAAGAGCGCATTATGATGATAATTACAACAATGTAGTGCAGCAAAATCAAGAAGAGGGTTTTTGGCGCTACCGACGACTTCCGAAACGCATTTAAGCGCGTATAATATTATGTATATACACACACCCCCGGGGCCGGTCTCGCTCCCTTTTTCCCTCTGCCGACCGACATTGCAGGCGGCAGCGCGCCACCCGTCTTGTACTTAGGTATATGTACTGTGATAATAACCATGTACCTCGTATGAGGTATAAATATAACTACACCGCCGATTCATAAACTAGACCACGGTTTAATGGCCCGTTTGGTTTCGCGTTTTTTTCACCCTTTTTATATACTCGTCTTAAATCGACCGCGGGCACGTGATGCGAGACTGCATACGGCAGCTATTATGTGTACACGCGTCATCACATCGCTCGGTGTAAAAATATACATCGTTACTCGACTACTCGACGATTGTAATCAAACGACGTTGATAACATAGTAATACGATAAAAATAATAATATATGACGTTTAGTGAGCGGGCGCCTATTATATTTATATACTCGCGCAATTAGTCGACGAGCAGCGACACGATAAATTAAACGCGCGGGGATGCTGCTGCAGTGACCCTCCTCCTCCGGCCATCGCCGAGGACCGACGTCGACGGACTAATTATTGTAGGAAATATGCACAGAAGTCTCGCGACCGAAATCGTCACAGCTGTATTTTTTTTCGATCTCGTCGCACGTCCCCAACTTTTCACGGTGACGTAGTCGATCGCTATCGTCGCGCAACAAACACTGTCGTTCATATACGATTTAATAATAATAATAATAATAATATGGTTTATAAACAGCTCGCCGTGTGGTCCCGTTTACACGACCGCAGCATATACGCACACGACAATATAATAATAATAATAATAATAATTGCCTGTATCGCAAGCTCGCGTGTGCACATAATAGACGCCATAGCGCGGTGCAAAGACAATGACGGATCAGAGAAGAGAAATAAAAAAACATAAATAAACCAAGAGGGGAAGAGTATAATAATAATAATATATTATATAAAAGAAAAAGAGAAATATTTACAAACACTGCCGCCGCCCCGTCGTCTTTGTCGTAACGAACAGTGCGTGCGAATATCTGTCTTGACATCCTCCGACCCGCAGCCACGTATATACCGTGTTCGTATTATATACCGCGTTTCCTGCCAAAATCTGCCGAGTACAATATTATTCTCCTACAAATATTATTATTATTGTCTTCCGGCGTTAGATATATTATTTGTGTTGACGATATCCCACGACGACGATATACCGTCGTATCGTATAAAGTGTGTCGTGATCGGACGTCCGCCGGAGAGGGACGTTTGACGAAAAAGAATATGCGACGAATGCTTAAGGCCATCGGTGCCGGCTAATTATTGAGGAACAAATTATTGGCAGCCTTATTCGCATATTTTTCGGTGTCCCACCATCTGGTGAATGTGTTGTAGTATAAATGGTTATTAGTGTGAAAGAATTCCTCTACTGTCCGTATATTACCAACGTGAACGCACTCGCAGGTACATGTGATACAACTAACAAATAACGAATTATTAGTTGTCCATTTCGACAGACGTAAATGATTTCACTGGAATATGGATAACTCATTGTCAATTGAATATTTTCATATAATTTATTTTTTAATTGATCAACAATAATATTCTACAGCCCGCATTGAACTTAATTTTTTTATTCGATTTTAAATAATAATATAAAATAATTTGTAAAAAAAAATTGTCTTTTTTTTAAGACTTATTTAAAAGTTTGAGATTAAAATATTATAAAACAAAGTCCGATGCGGGCTAAAGAATATTTCCCTCTATCCGTTAAAAAAAAAAATCATTATTCCCGTAGAGTGTGCTTTTGAAGACAAAATGGTATTAGCGCCGGGCGCCTTAAGCAGCCGATTTGAACGACGGCACTTGCACACTCGGAAAACGGACGAAACAGAAATATAATATACGCAGGCCAACTGCAACGTATATAATAGTGCATAGAAACCGTGACCGATTATATTATTATAAATGAATATAAATACTAAATAGCGTTTGATAGAGTGTATGTGAGTGAGCGCCCTGATGCGGTTTTGACGTGGTGCATACACACTGCACCGGGACCGCCCGTAGACATGTTTTTATTATATTATATACGGTGCTCGATTATCTTTTACGACGGCCGAAACGCCGTTGTTTGTCATCGTCCGATAAAAATATGTCGTCCCTCGACGACGACGACGACGTTGATTATTAAATTATTATTCCGATAAAACATATTATTCACGGTCAGTTTGTGATTTTTTTCGTCGTCGTGTGCACGCATGTAACACACCGAGGGGTGGTCTTGAATATATTAATTCAATACCGTCGTCGTCGACCGGCTTTTTAATGTTAAAACAATGTTAAAATAAAACGTCTCGTCGTCACGGGTCGCCGCGGCTACGATATTCGGAGTCGAATTCCTCAAGTTTATTATATTATATAATATTACACGCGGCTGGTACTGTGCAGCCTGCCCGTAAAGATACATTTAATAATAATAATAATAATATACGACAACGATATCATCGACACTCATTATTTCACGTCATGGCTCGTTGTGTACATTTTCTGAAAACGATTTGTCTCTTCCGCGGCCGTCGTCCTAGCGCCGCGGTCTCGTGCGCGACAGTCACGAAAACCTCTGCTCCGGTACATAATATCAGGCTCAGATCCAAAGAGGAGGGTCGAAGGGTGATAGCCCCCCCCCCCCCCGTAGATTCGGGAAATTCTAGGATGTCTGTTTTTGGCAGTGAATAAAACTTGTCGTTATCAGACTTAGGCTGAAATTTTATCCAAGATGCCCCTCCCTCTTCTCCCGTAAATATATTCTGAATCTGCGCTTGCATAATATAATGGATTACCGCAACATTTATTTTTGGTAAAGAAAATACTGTAGCTGCAATCGGGCACATGACTAAGAGGTGGCCCTGGGTGGGAGCAACCCAAAATATTTACTGGTCATCCGATCGACCCCTCCATTATATTGTAGAAATACCCAAGGCTCAAATAATATTGAGTTGAGTAAAAATAGTTAAATCATATTTTAAATCTTCTACTACCCATGATATTTGTTATTATTACACAATTATCTTTAACGCCGTGATCTATGTTAAGACGATGAATGCGAATATGAATAAAACAAATTTAAATATTTACAGTATATTGAAAAGACTCGAGTATGTTTTTTTAATATCTCAAATTTGAATAAAAATTAATAGCTTTATCGCTTCAGAATCTAAAGCTCTATTATATACATATTTATTATTTGATTATTTTTAGGAAGGGGTAAAGTAAATGTTAGACACTCAAGAAAAATGTTGGGAATAATTAGGCCACCCCAATTGTGTATTCCTAAGCTACATGCTTGGCTGCAATCGTATATAATATGATATTCGAGTGGTAAGCCAAAAACTTTGCAGAAGATGACACGCAGCGGCTACTTCGTTCCGATTCGATTTCTGAGATCATCGCGTATCGCCTTTTTACGATTTCGAGTTTTTATCATATAATATTATATTACCTATATATCTATACACATATACTCGTGGCTAGAAAATCAATTCCGTCGGTCGACGGCGGCGAGAGATTGTCGTAATAATAATATAAAATCCAGCTATACATATATATATATATTGTAACAATGACGAACGGTACCGCCGCCGCCGTCGGAGAGGATAACACAACAATAATATTATATGAACCGAGACAATGGGTCGCGATGGCGCTCCGCGGGTGTCGCTACGTCGGTCGATGGCGCAGCGCAAACCAATTAATGACTAATTATTATCGTACAACGTAAACGAAAAGTCAAAATAATTATGTAGTGCACCCAAAAATCCCCTACCGCGGGTCAACACCTCTCGCGTGTCGGCCCAGTCGCGTGTTTGTAGTCATTTTTCTCTCCTCTCGCGGTCCACAATCAGGGACCTCCTAATCGCACCTCATCGGTCGTCGAAAATAATAACAATAATAATGACGATGACGATGATAATGATTTCATATTATCATTATCATTATCGTTAACCGCTCACTATACCGTCGTGCAGCGTACGGCGCGGAGAGAAGAGGTTCACGACCGCCGTTTTCGTCGACCCCGACCGCGGCTTTCCATTGTGCTCGGAGAAAGACGGGGAAAAAAAAGAAACATAATATTACAGAACCGTTTCCGTCGACGACAATTGTCGTTTACGCAATCGCTTACCGGCCTCGCCCATTTATAACAGTGCGCCGAAAGCAGGTAAAGCCTGTTGGAAGGGGGGGGGGGGGTATACAAATCCATTCACATCCCTATACTGCGTTTATTTGGCTGATTTTCGCGGGGGCGCAGACAGTTTTCCGAGACTGTTTTCCCGCCATTTCTCGCCGCGGTATATACATAACTAGGATTTCGCGGTTTGAGAGACACAACCCCTAACCCCTGTAGCAACCCCTGTATCGAAATCCGTGTCGTGTTTGCGCACACATTGCCGAGATGTTTTACAAACACTTATGCGTGTGTCGCCGAATCGCGGAAGTCCCTCTCGACATAAGCGCGTCGTATATATATGCTAATCGTGCGTAGAGGGTCGTTTTGCGAGAGGGCGCCTCCGAGAAAATATGTGCACGCCGTTTTAACATTATACGCGACAGGCGCACACTCGCGATCTCGGCGGATTATGTATGGTACAACGTTTTTAAGTGCGTATCAATGGGAATGGGCGTATACCGGCTAGGCCGGTGGCAGCTGATGTGCATTGCTGCCGCAACAATAAAAAACCTATTATCGGAAACAGTATACGCGTGCACAAAAGACTGATATAATAATAATACGTGTGTGTATACTACACCACCGGGGCCCGGACCGGCAGCAGCAGCAACAACAATAATAATAATAATATATTATATAAATAATAATAATAATGCGAAGATTGATACTCTGTATAGGTACTTTTATTTTTATATATATTTAAACGCTGCAAGGTATTGTGTCGTTGTCGACGGTATTCGTTTGACACGATAATGCGACCGTCCTGCTCTTTTATTCTGGAGTTTCTTCCGCAAATCGATTACCATTGTGCCAGGGCCGAGCAAAGCGTTCGGCGGCGCGTACCGAATCCGTTATTATATTGGATTTGGCGAATTATAGCCTCACTCTTCAGGACTCGGCGTAGACATCATGTGTGACGTTTTCTATAAAATGTGTAATAATATAATCATATTATTACATTACAGTAATAATACTTATGCGTCCTGATGCGTATATATTATAGGACAGATTTATAAGCGCTCTGTTGTAGGCCCGGTGACGAGAGACAGCGCCGAGTACACTGCATATAGCCTCCTCGATTTTAACTGCTCCCAAAATCGAAAACACTTTATATATTTGTACAGTACCTCTATAGGTCGACCGTTGAGAATATAAATCGCCTGTTAGAAATGTATGTTTTCAAATCCAAACTTAGATTCAAAAATAAAATTCCCATCACTTAGAACAGCAACATAGAACTTACAGCAGCTGTTATCGTGTAAATAGATAAATAGTTTTTTATCGTTTTAAAATTATTATAAATGATCGTAATTTCTCTATTTCTCTGTTGCAGGTTAACCGGCCGTTGACGATGAAAAAAGAAGGCATACAAACACGGAACCGGAAGCTGTCGTCCAAGTCCAAGAAGAAGAAGGGTTCGATAGTTGGTGGCCTGGGTGGCGGAATTGGAGGCGGCATCGGTGGTGGCGGTGGCGGAGGCGGAGGCGCTTGCCTGTCGCTGTCCGGTATGATGCGCGGCGACGGCACCGGCGCGGGTTACCACCACCCGGCGTCCGCGGCCCTGCACCCACACCCCGCGGCAATGAGCCACTATCATCACCACGCGGCCGCTGCGGCCGCGGCCATGTACCATCATCACCATCACCAGGCCACGCAGCCGGCCGCACCCACCGCACCCATACACCCGCACCATCACCACATGGCGTCGCTCACCGGACTCGGGTTGCCCACATCGTCAAACGCGATGGTAAGCACTCTGCAGTACAATAATTATTAAATTCTCTTCCGATACATTTCCCATTTTCTCTGGTGTCCCTCTCTCCTCTCCTATTTTCTATATTTTTAAACAGTATTAACCGTACACATTAAAGCATACACGGCGTTTGCAGATTATGTAAAAGTATTCTACCGTATCGACACTCTAAACGACTGCCTTGTCCTTCAAGATGAACTAAATAAAATTGTTGCACGAGCCAACAAGCTCGGATTTCAATGTTGCTAAATGCCACTATATGACTTTTATACATCTTAAATCTCCAATTAATTTTAAATATGCAGTAACGGGACAACTTTGCAATCGCTTGATAAATCTGTCACTGATCTTGGTTTTATTCTTTGTCCTACGTTTAGCCCAAATTTATATATTGAGAGCGCCTGTTGTAAGTCACTTAAAACCTTAGGTTTTATTAAGCGCGTAACAACAGAGTTTAAATTAGCATCTCCCCTTAAGGCACTGCACTGTTCGCTCGTTAGGCTTATTCTCGAATACGACTCTGTCATTTGGGATCATAATACTGCTCGTAACGCAATAATGCTTGAGCGAGTACAAAATAATTTTTTAAAATATGCCAGTCTTGTACGCGGGATTGAATGTCCTCCACATAATTATTTACCAGTACTCAAGCATCTCAAACTTGATTCACTGGCAGATCGTAGGCGTACTGTCAACCTTAAATTTCTTTCTAAATTATTAAATGGGCAGATTGACTCGCCACACTTACTCTCTCTAATGTCTTTAAATTTCACTCGTCAACATACTATTTTTAATTTACCAATCTCCTCCATTAATATTATGGTTTAAATGAACCACTTCGGCGCTGTATGTTTATTGCGAATTCTGACTCTCTCATTTTCTATCTCTTAAACCTAACCAAGTATTTTATACACATTGTTATATCACACTTGTAATTTTAATTGTATTATAATATATTCATTGTAAATTGGGCACATGCCCGCACTGTATGCTAAATAAATAAATAAACTATTTACTCGAAATCACTACTTAAAGTCGATATAATTGTGAACCTCGATATATTTTTTCTAGAAAATCAAAAAATATTTGTTTGAATATTGTCTTTATAAGTGAGAGTATATTATTAAAAATGTCAAAAGACAGAATAATTCTAACAAATAAATACATATTAATTATTATTGTCAATAAAATATTAGTATAATGGAGAGAGAATAAAAGATATAAAAAATAGAGTGACACATTATATACTGCTTTCGTCTCGTTCTGTGACCTTTGTTGACGGTTTTTGTTTTTCTGTTTGTCCATCTTTAGGCTAGTTGGAGATCCGAGTACGCGTGATTATTGGATTTGCCGTTCCCCGGGCACTCTAACCACAGCAGGGTCGGCGAATGACAGACATTATAGTACTACACATTTTTATTATTATTATAATACTACTACTACTATCAATATTATTATCATCATTATTATCTATATATAATATACATATTACATAATATACATATATACTCATAGTTCCTATTAATATTCCCGTCAAAAGAGAAGCCGAAAAAACACTCTCTCTCTCACACACACACACACACACATGCGCGCTCAATCGCGCTGACACATGGCCAGTATACATATAATGTATATATGTATATATGTATGTATGTAAGTATAAGCATATATTATATTATTATATATAGTCTTCATACGTCGTCGAGCATTATTATTATTTTAATTATAATTATATATATATTTATTATATTATATTATTATTATTATTTCTCGTTTCGCATAATATCGATGATGACCGTCGCGGATATTTGTACAAGAATACAATATAATATTATAATTATGTATTGTTTCTTAATTTTTTTCTCCTCATTTTAAAATTTGAAAAAACCACAAAAAAATATATAATATCCAAACAAAGGTGAAACATACAAACGTTCATTTATTTTTTCGCCTATAATAATGCCCATTTGTACACATTATACGACGGCGATATAGTGTTTACTCAAAACAACCAGTTTTTATTTTGTGTTCTTTTTTTTTATTTTTTTTGAAACGCGCGTTCAACGTCTACATCAATGTAAAACGTATATTTTATACGAAAAAAAAAAATAAAAAAACAAAAAATATATATATAATACAAATAGATGAATATTATTTATGAGCTAGTCGAAAACGTGAACTTGTACAGAAAACGATGTTTAGAATTCAGATTTGTATATAGTATATATATATATAATATATATATTACGAGATAATTTATTATAGTTTGTAAAATGTATTAAATTATGATTTACAGAATATATATCATATTATATTAAACGATTATTACGATGTAAATAAATTTATACATATATATAAATATAAATGTGTGTATACCGTTTGATGTAAACCGAGAAAAGCTTTGTACATACGATATTTAGTTAGATTATTATTATCATTATTATTATTATTATTATTATTATTATTATTATTATTATTATTTTAGAAACATTAAACGATTTAGACAAAAACGAGCGACTTCATGTCTAATGTTATAATATTGCACCTAATACCCTATATATCCATCTCTTAATATTGTCCTCGTACCTGCATTTGCATACCAAAAAAATATTTCACAACATTCAAAAATCCTAAGTTCAGACAGCGAACATAAAACCTAAAGTAAACTGCTGTCGCATACCTGTAGATCCTGTCTGATGATATTTTGTTCCTTTTGGCATTATTATTGTCAACAATATTGGTTGTATACATTTTGAAAACTTTTGGACGTGGTAAAATATTAAAACCTCCGAAAACGGTTCACACCAACTACGTAGTACAGCGTAATATTATAAAGTCATCTTCTGATCGTCTAAGATTCTGAAGTTTGGTCAGTCGAGTTGTATATAAAAGTAAAGCGGTCAATATACATGGTGAATGTACTTAAAGTCCTTAAAATAATTATAAATTAGTGATCTTTACTTAAGCACATCATTATTTCCAGGATTCGGACTCATAACATTTGCATAAATCCATATGCTATAGACGTCTGCAGATACATTCTACTATGTTTCGGTTCATTCTCTATGGAGAATTTTAATTATGAAATTTTGATTTTATAATTTTTGATAAATTTTGGTCAACAATTTGTTTTAATTTTTATTAATAGAAATAATTCTATTCCACGTGTTAGGTAGATGAGGTTCATAAGACGTGAAAAAAGAAACGTTTTTTAAGATTATAAATGATTCTCGTTTTTAAAATTATAATTTATTTTAAAGTTTTTACCTATATTTATTTTCTAACTCTAAACTCGTCAAATATAATAATAGGTACTAATACCAATAATATAGTTTTTATTGTTCTAAAAACATAATATATATTTAAGTGAGTTTTATTAAATTCTTTAGCCATAGTTGTACGTTTCTAAGAGTATACAACAATATAAAAGTGTGAATCTTAAGGCTTCAAAAGCCTCCAGACATTATGCGATGCGCCTTGGCGTTAGTCTCTGTCAATAATCAATATTTCGCGGGAAAAAAGCGTGTTCGGCAAAAAAAAATTCAAAAAAAAACTCATAACAATATAAAAAAAATATCATATCGCGTCGCTCAGCCCACGACCCTCGGCAAGCTCTCGTACGTGGGGCTTATGTGTGCCGTTGTTTTTTGGCGGCAAGTAAAAAATGAGACATAAAAAAATACAATAAGTGCGCGTAACTCGCAGGTCATAGCGTATATATATTATATATATATGCTCGTCCGTACACAGAAACACCGTAAAAACGCTGAAGTCGCATTGACACAGTGCCAAAATAAAGCTATGTACATCTATTTTGTATATATATATATATACACACCTACGTTTATTATGCTATCGCGCAGGTCGATCTACAGACGGGCGGCGGCGGCGCAGACCTCCAAAGATGAAGACGAAGCGCGCGAGATCCGCCCGATAAGTTTATATAGTTAGGTACATGCGAAGTATATTACCTATTACATATATATATATATATATGTGTGCATTGGAGCAGTCGGACCTGAACGGATTTTACAAGTGTGCGTGCGTGTGAAGTGCCGTGTAGACGTGCTGTGGTATCGCATGTGCATATAGTGTTTGTGTGACGTACATAATATAATATGCGTGTATATATATATATATATATATAGAGAGAGAGAGAGAGATAATAGAAATGCTCAAGTCCGTTAAACAATATTATATAAGTATTATTGTTTTTGTTGTTTTTTTTTTCCGAAATCAACTTCTGGTGACGTGTATATTATACTATAGCTGTCCCGACCATCGTTGTCTGAACCAAATATTGAGTTGAGATTAACCTCGAGTGATTAACACGCATCTAAGCCACCTATAGGTAAAGGTAATCCGTTGCTTTGGATCTCGGACAATATGCAAGCGGCATATTATCAGGTAGACAATCCACTTGCGGCGGATTGCGGGCTCCATGAGGTGAGTAAGTGACTGATTTCACAATCAGAATTAGGTAAGCACATGAAAAACATTGGCATGGTTGCCCGTGCCAAAGATTGGTTTTTTTCTTAAATGTAGATTTTGTAAAACAATGTTTAATATGCCATATTTCTACAAATATTATAATAGTGATCAAATATATAAATAATAGAAACTTAATAATTAAATTGAGGCTATACAGCCATAATCCCACCGAAAAAATCACTTTCAGTTTTTTCAGAATTTTCAATTTTCAACTAACTTATAGAATTTAAGTTAAACCTAAATCCTTCTCCATTATGTACTCTTTTAATTAAAAAAAAAAATTAAGATAATCGGATGAAGAGTTTCAGAGAACGTGCGTGACAAAGATTTCCATTTTCACATTTATACATATATTTAGGATATGCTGCGCATCAAGTTCGTTTACAATATATATTGCATTATATAAGTATTATTATTTTTTCTGTTTTTTTCCGAAATCAAATTCTGGCGACGTGTATATTATATGCTGCATTGTCCCCTGAGAATTTACTCATCATTGCGATGTCTTCTGAAATCCCTAAATTGAGACAACATATAATTCTGTATATCTAATAAGACTCTCGGAAATAAAGACTACAAATATTTCATATTTTAATCTAATTTAAAAATTTTTTGGTAAAAAAAAATTTTTGGTTAATTATTTTTAAAAAAAATCTAAGATAGCTATTTTTTAGAGTTTATTCTTTTGATACTTTTTAGACATTTCTACATTTTATTTTTATAGTTTTTTTGGTTTTGAGAAAAATAGCGTATTATTTAATATACCACAGTCCATAATTTAATGTTTTGAGATTATCTTATCTCATTTTTTGATAAGAATTAGTTAATCATCAATAACAATTGTTGTTCTACAAAATATAATTCTTGAAACTAAAAACAATAAAAATCACAAGGTTAATGAAAATAAAATATTGAAACGTTAACATTGTCTGGAAAACAAACTCTACAAAATGACTATGTTCAACTTTTTTTCAAATTATGAAAAGTAAGTTCTTTTTTAAATTTTTTTACCAAAACATTAAATTATAATATGAAATATTTGTAGTATTTGTTCGTCTTATAGAAAAAAAGTGCAATTGGTATATCCTCTCACATAATTAGTATACCTTGTATATACATACAATTGTATTTTATGTATTATACTATTATATAGTTATATAGGTATATAATTTTATAACACAATAAAATAATGTATTGGCATTGCACAGCGATGCACTTTAGGATGCAGCAGCAGTGGTTTGATCTATATGTAGATTAAAAATTATTATTTATAACTAGCTGTCACGCTCAGTGTCGCTTAAGCCAAATATTAAGTTGAGATTAACTTGAAGTTACATGCATCTAAACCACCTAGGTAGGCAATCCACTGCATTAGATCACGGACAATATGCGAGCAGTAAATTATCAGGTAGATAAACCACCTGTGATGGATTGAGGACCCCGCGAGGAGCGTAAGTAAGTAAAATCAGAATTAGGTTAGGTACATGAAAAACATTGTGATGGTTACCCATGCCAAAAATTTGTTTTTTTTTTCTATAAATTTATTTGCAAAAATGTGTATATGATATATTTTTACTAATTATAACAGTTATAAAATATGTAACCATTGACAACCTTATAAATAAATAGAGATTTATACAAACCAATAACAACCATGTTTACCATTAGCAACCATTTATAAACAAATATTTTCATCGTAAATTTCAAAATCCCTGTGTGAGCACCTCCCGGGGTTGAATCTATACCTTTTTAAATTGGCCTATCTTCTTTCCAGTTATCTAACCTATTTCTGTCCCAAATTTAATCGATTGAACAATTTGGGAATGCATAAATGGTAGACAGACAGACAGACAGATAGACATTAATTTTTATATATATAGAATAGGATGTTATATGCCAGAAACTTTCGCGGGAGTGTACTCAACAACTTCAAAAGTTTCATGGCGATCGGATGAATAGTGTAGGAGTGCATAAAGGACATACAGATAAACATTCATTTATATATATAGATGTATTAAATTTAATCAATGGCAATCTTACTTTGTCCGTGAAAAAAATAATAATGTATATTCAACTCGCATATGATATAATTTATTATTTCAAGTCCGCAAACACTACGATTTGATACATGCGTTTACCACATTTGCCCGATTAATCAATGACAATTATATTTTATATACAAAATAAAATATTAATTTTTATAATTTATTTCTACTATTACTATATAATCTGCAAATTGTAACCAATGGCAGCCATTAATAAATAAAAATAATTTTCGATTTCCATTGCAAATCTCAAAATCTTTGTGTGAGCACCTCTTTAAAATGCGAATTTTGGTTTAAAAAATAGCCTATGACCTATTCTCAGACCTATCAAATATGCACAAAAAATTTCATGAAAATCAGTCAAGTCGTTTCGGAGGAGTTCAATAACAAACACTGTGACCGGAGAATTTTATATATAAGATATTACATCACTGCATGTTAGGTACGTTAATTACTGGCATATCCGTATTGGGTCGTGTTTGTTTCAGTCTGGGAAGCAGTAACTTGTTAAACAGTCAAAATTAAGGTTACACAAGTTACGTTTTTCGATAACTCTTAACTAGGTACAATAGTCATCTAATTAATAATGTTTTACAAATAACTATAAGTTATAGGTGTGGTAACTTGGCTACCTCTGGTTATAAATATTTTTTATTTAATCAAGTTATTTTGCTATACTTGAAATTCAATATAATATTAAGTTATTCGCGTATTTATACGAAAAACAAATATAAATAATATATTATATTAAACACACTACCTATCACATAATTGCCCTAAAAAATCGTTTATAAAATAAAATTCCACAGTGCCATCAAGGATAGTGCATGATTTTTAGGCGTTGTAGATAAATTGCTGATCGAGAGAAGACCACTGCAACTTTGAAAAAATAAAAAGGCTAATGGTTCGTTATCACAGTAGCTACACCACAACTCAACTGTCAAAGGTTGAGTATATAGTTTAAAAAGTAACTTTCAACTAAGTATTTAGTTGATATTTCCCTAAAAATGTGCGACTCCATTCGGTCACTTAAATTCATTTACATTCAGTAAAGGTTTTTTTAAGGACAATCGAAAAAGAATTAGCTTTACGTTTGAAACTGCGCTGCAATATACAACTCGGGTGGGCTGGCGGACGGACGTGTGTTTGTGACGATGTCCATACTGCAATAATATTAGTCATAACTCGTAAACAGTAAATCATTATATCGCACACAAACACAAAATATTGTATTTATTTACGATAATATCGTAATAAATTATTGTAATAACGATAATCGTACATGCACGGCCGATTAACGGCCCGAACGGGCTGCGATTGGCATGGGCTCAAGTACGCTAAGTACAGATAATAACACGAGGGCGCGTATTTATATAACAATATATATAATATTCTGATATGATTATGCATAATATGCGTCATATAATGTAGCACTGCACTTGGATTTTTATGGAAACGCTTGTGCACCGTTTTGAATGTTAATAATATTATTTTATATTACGCATAAACACACACACACACACACACATATATATGTATAATATATACGCCGTACGTGCACGTTGCACACACTCGAATATTAATCTATTGTGTGTGTGTGTTTCCGCAAACGACGAGATTTCGTAACAGAAATCATTCTTCGTGTATAATATTATATATTATTATGTACCTCTGTATATGGTTATATTGTATAATACGGCCGTATTGTACAAGGCGATTCTTTTTTTTTTCTTTTCAAATAAATGGTTTATATATGGCTTGAGGTTTTATAAAATTGTACACATTGAACATTTTCTAAATATTCATATGCCACAATAATTACGGTTGTTCTGGTTTTGTTTCTTGTCCCGGGACCCAATGCTTTTTTGAGAGAGGTGGCGTCAATTTTGGATTCTGGTCGAGCGTAGACGGACCATTTTAAAAACACGTGTTTCACTAATAGGCAAGTTCTGCAAACGGTTCCTTACACGTTAGATGTGAATGGTCTTGTGTATCCAATGCGAACTTTGATGATCATGGCCTCCTCGCGGTGTCGTGCAAGATTTTAATCAAGGCATCTGCCTATTTTTTAGTTGATGGTTTCAATTGATATCGAGTTTGTTGTTTGTTTGTTTTTCCCATAGACTTTGCCACATGTAATGACACTTGATTTTGAGAATATGAATCAAGTCTTCATATGTTACGTGTAGATATATTTTAAAAGATTTTTTTAACCCAAAAAATATATTTTTTTTTTTAAAAACCGTTAGTGTTGGACCCGCGATTTACAAAGACGTATATTATGACAACATGAGCAGCGTTCAGGAGAATTCATTTTGTGTTGCTAGTTTCAATATAATATTGTTAAATTTAAAGGTAAACAATATTATTAACAAGGAAATCTCGTAGAATTTTATTAATATATTAACATTTAAGTGAGTTATAACAAAATAATATAATATATTTTTTCATGGTTTGTAATAAATTTAGACATTCTAGATATTTTTTTGTCGTTACAAAATAAAATGATGATATTTTTGTATTTTATTACAAAATATACGTTTTTAACCTAATATATTTTGAATCTGAATTTTTTTTGGGTAGTGTTTCTATGAATTATAAATTTTAATAATCTAATGTCAAATGAGTAATTGATTATAGCTATAAGTTTTTAAGTTTTGATAGTGAGCTAAGTGAAATTATGGCACAGCGGTACCTTGCATCTTATTTAAACTTTAAATATTTGTAAAATTTTTAACTAATTAAATACTCGTTCAACAGTAAATTTCCATGTATCAAAATATTCGGAATTTTAAATTAAAAATATATGCTGTATACAAAATAGTAGAATACTTTAACATGGTCATAACTATAAAAAATAGTAAAAAATTTAATTATAATTTTTTTTGTTTCAAAAATGTTGCTTTGTAATAAATTAAAATTATAATATGTAAAAATAATATTTTCAAAAACTAATAAAGTAGAATTTTATGTCAAACAAACCACTTTGTGGACCTAGAACATATATTACCGGAGGACTAGCATAGAAATATTGGTTGATATGGTACAACACAATGAACCATAACAAATAATTATATACCAACAGGGTGAGAATTATTCATCAAGCATATGCCCACCTCTCTTTTCCCTTCAGCTACTTGTGCGTTTATTTAAAATTTTATTAGATCATGTTTTTAAATATACCTACTTAGATATATTGGTATATGTTATTTTGTCCCGTGGCGATGGAAACTCAAAACGAGAACCGCCTCTTTTCACTGTAAGTTATTAAGCAGATGATTTTTTTCTTTTGAAAATTTAAATCAAATATTTGAACGAGTAGATTTTGATTTATTAAGAATAAGTTACACACGCATATGTGTTCAAAATGTAAATGGACAATATGACACATTTGTGTCCAACAGTTTCAATTTTGTGTTGTTAGCTTTAATATTAAAGTGAATTGACTTATATTATCAGTATTTTATTTTTTGTGTTGTCTCGTTGATTTTTTACAATATTTTAATTTGCACAAGAATAAGGTATTAAGCATTTTTAAATATTAATATTTTGCATACTTATACCTCGCTTAAGAATTAAAATAACGTATAAAAATACCTAACGAGAGATTACAGATAATGTTTCTGTGTTTAATTATAAGTTTGATAAAAGGAGAATTCACTCTAATATTTAAGATAACAAAAAAGTCGAACTACTATGAACGTAAATTTTGATATTTTATGCGTAAATCAGACTTTTAATGTTATAATAGTACATACAACAATACTATATTTTAATAGGCTGTTGAAGCGTCCTATATTTTTTATTGGTATTTAGACCGATAAGTCGAATTTAAGTTTATGTATTTCCCAATGTCCGATTACTGTTTTGAATGTATTGGTGTCTTTTCTAGGCAATGTAGAAAAAATAATTTTTATTTTTTTTTTTAGTTTAACAAAAGCATTGAAATCAAAATTATTTTTAAAAAATATCTTGCTTTTCAATTTTATATAAGTATATAGAATATATATATCATATATATATGAAGTTAAGAAACGTTAAATATTTTTCTTGCACGACCTAGTAAAAAGAGTAATGAACACAAATCTATTTACAAAATTTAAATCGGACCATGATTAGAA
The DNA here is from genome assembly GCA_014851325.1 of Pentalonia nigronervosa. NCBI lineage: Eukaryota > Metazoa > Arthropoda > Insecta > Hemiptera > Aphididae > Pentalonia > Pentalonia nigronervosa. Next base: position 28,691 of record JACXSJ010001063.1, on the reverse strand, counting down.
AAAAAACACTTGAAAAAATCTTTCTCTTCAGCAGTTTCCATTAATAAATTAGTAAGTTTAGGGGAAATTTTAAGTATCATATGAAATATTTTGGAATTTTAAACAATTTCAACCCTTTCACACTAAAATGCATTCGTGTATACATATAGGCAGTTAATATATTATACAATAAATTACAAATATTCCAAATTTTCTGCTCCAATAGCCTTAAACAGCTTTGCTCAAGGTTTCTCAGTATGTCTATAATATATTAATAATACATTTATAAATAATAACAATCATATATTTTTTATATTTTGACTATGGAAAAGCCAAATGATGTCCACACAAATAAAAATATTCAAGAGTAATTAAAATGTTAGGTTATAATTGTGTTACAAATAATTTAAGGAATGTTATATTTTTTTGTGTATAAAATTTATATCTTTGTCGTAAAAGGCCGAAACAATTAATGTAACCAACAAAAAATTTAATTTATCAGAAGCGACTAAAGTGTTGATAATTTTACTAAGAATTATTTGACGGTTATGTTACTAAATCTTATTGTGGCATGTATTAAGTGTTAATCATTATCGGTTAAAATCTCTATTTCATCGCGGCGGTGTGAATTACATCATTTGGCCTTTCCACAGTCGAATTATATGTACCTATACATTCGCACGATCGAAATATTATTGTAATATGTATACATATATATATATATATATATATATTATTGTAATATGTATATATATATTGTATGCATAATAATAATAATAATACTCAAAACGCATTAATTAACAGTTAAAAAACGTATAGGTCGACTAATGAAAATAGTTGAAGTTTTTTTTAACGAACAACCTGTCGATTTTTGCGGTGTAAAAAAACACAAATCGTCTACCGCCGCTGCTGCAACACAAAATCCGGTTTCCTTCTTGTACACAATATATTATGTTAGCATAATAGCATATTATTATTATTATTATTAGATTAATATTATAACAGGCGCGTGCGTGAAAAACATATACGAATATAACTAATAAATTCAGGTGCAGCGTCATTTTCGGGATGCAAGGGTGTGCAATGTGCATTATGTATTCCCGATGCTCTTTTTATTTTACTGCAGGTTTGTTGTTATTAAAATAATTGATCGCGATACTTTAACATGAGTTAATGGTTTTAGATTGCTATCATTTTTAAACTTTAATTTTTATGAAAGGAAAAACGTTGTTCCATAATAATTATATTATAGTTTTTAAATCTAAGAGAGGTACTTTTATACCTCCTACTCCTATACCTACCTACATTACTTTGATTACGGATGAGTCGACCAATATGTTTAAATTTCACTCGAAATTTTGAAACAATACGCTTCTGCAACAATCTATATTACAATGATATAGTATACATTTCAAATTTGATCTACCACTCCCCCCCTCCCGACAATCCAGTTCGTTTTATTTTTTGCGACTAATAGTCGTCGTTCGTTTTCAGCTCCTCTTTGTGACGAATGCGATAATCATATGCTTTATACATTAGTCGTGGTGTGAGGTTCCAGTTTCAGATTACTTATACAAATAATTATTAATAAATTCCTAGTAGTTTCAAATAATCTTGTTTGTGTTTTTAGTTCGGAATGTTTGACAAATTTAAATAAATATTATATAAAAATAAAAATCATCATCCAGCGTGTGGTGTCGCCTAATTATATTTCAACATAAACATGAAGGTATTGCATACTAATACAATATTAATACAAATACAAAAATGAACAGTAAAATAAAAAAACTGATGTAAAATAAATAACTTGGAACTGTTTTATTAAATAATATTATTAATTGTAGACACTTGTAAAAATAACAAGTTTACATAAATTATTTATTAAACTATGTCCTTTAAATAGTATATTTTTGAATAATGATACAAAACCGTAGGTACATAAATGCGGTATACATTTGGGAGGCCCTCCCCCCCCTTATCACCACCTATTATGGCGATAATATGGTTATATCAATATATTGGCCTTCATATATAATATTATAATTTATAACAAAACACCTCTAATCTATGCCTATAAAATATAATGAACTGTACGATTAAAGTTGTACAAGTTGACAAATATTTTAAAATTCATCAAGTCCAAAATCAATATATGATATGCGCACGAGCAAAATTTATTCGAAAAATCGTAGAGAACTTTTAGAACTTTTAATATGTACATCGCATCGTGTAGTAACAATTAATATCAAAAGTATTTCAACATAATAACCAGATGTAGACCCTTATTTATAACACGTTATATATAGGTCACTAACCTATGTAAAAAAAGTAAGAAAGTACAACCATCTCGTAATTATGTGACTTAATTAAAACCAACTTAACGTTTCGGTACAAATTTAATTTTTTAACCCGTTAAACGCCGTTCAACAGCCTCGGTCATAAAAAAAAAATAATTGCACCATTATAAATCATGCACGAGTTTCCTATACACTGCTCATGTCACTAAATATGATCGTACTTACAGATTATACGATGATTGGTGATGTTAATTTTTATTGCGAAGCATCAGCAATATATTATCGATTGCCTGCTTTGTTTGTTTTGATGCGATTTAACTTTTATTTGTTGAAATATATTTTGATTTGAGATACGATAGAACGGTGTCAACGCGTATTTCTAAAAATAGTTTTTAAAAAGTAAATTCTTTAATTGCAATAATATTGCTTAGTTTTCACGATATTAAAAAAAAAAAAATTACGTACCTACACGTCATGATAAATGACAATGCAAATAAGAGTTATGTCCATGGCTGTGAATTGAATGCATTAAGAAACTGGAAAATATGCATGCACTTTTGCAACACTCGAATATTTTAAGATTAAATTTGCATATTATGACGAAAAATATGCACCAAAAATTCCAAACTACAAATTTATGCAAAATTAAGTTAATAAAATAAAATTGTGTTTATTACATCTTGAAAGAACATACCTAATAACATATGTAAAATATTAAATATGAATATTATTAAAATCCAATATAGATAAGTATTTTATAAGAAAAAAAATTTAAAGACTATTAATATTAAAATATTTTATTATAAATTGATAAAAAAAGCTAATCTATATTTTTTTCCCCAAAAATACGCAGTATAAAATCATAAAAATAGTTACATGCATTTATATTATGTGTAATGTATAAAATATGCAAAATACGTTTTTATTTTTATAACTTTAAATTCAAAATAGAAAACCGTTGATACTCGAGAAACTCTAAATTCACAGCCTCAATAATACTGTATGTGTAACAAGTGCTGACATACTATAATAATTTTTAGTTAGGGCTCGGATTTTAATGATCTAAAAACAATTTTAAAATGCGCTTAAAATAATTTTAATTTTGATAATAATATATACAATAAACTTTGATATTTTATAAAAAAAAAAAATGAAACTATTAGACATTGCACATTGTTACATTGATAAGTACTTTATTCCTGCAATGATTCAATCTGAAACAAATTCGTGAAAATAAATTTGTTTGTCACGTTCCAAGAAATAGATCGAAAATAAGCTAAAAAGCACACATCATTGACAGTATTTGTGATTAGGCTTATATATTCGTACCTATTTAAGCATTTACACATTAATTACATTACACGCAAAGCTTACAAATCACTAAGATTGATTAAACAAATTTCAAGTAAATTTAAGTTTGCCAGTTCATTTAAATCTCTTTACTATTGAGCTTCCGTCATACAGATTCTTGAATACGGTTCTGCAGTGGTTTGGGATCCTCACTGTGTTGATTTTTGTGGTCAGCTTGAAAGCAGCCAAAGGAAGTTCCTCAATATTATGCCAGTTACACTTTAAAAATTCCTTGCCCACCTCACAATTATTCCTTGGTCCTAACTAAACTCAAATTATTCAACTTTAGCTGCGACCTCTCATAACACGTCCTTCCTCTCGAAACATGAATTCTTCCGCTATAGATTTTCCCTCTCTTCTTTCACTAGTGCCTTCGTACCTCACTCGCCATAAAAATCCTTTTCATATTCTACTCTGCTTAACAAATTATACGTCCAATGAACCAATTAATAGATTAACGAAACTCACAAACGAGAGCCGTCTTTTCATTAGTATATAAATCCTTTTCGTTTTTACTTATTTTTTAAATATCATTCTACTGTATATTATGTACCTTATTTACTTGGGCGGAAGTCTGTTTTGTATATAGAAAAAAATTAAAAAAACCATTGCAAAATCATTGTAAACTCAATACACTTACCACTCGGAATCTAAAATGAAATTTTTTTTTTTTTTATTAGTACACGATCAGTACCGGCAGGCACAATAAGAGTATAAGAGAAAACGTGAACAACTTGATTGAAAAAGGCACCCATTGATGACACGTATTCGTCATTTATTTATTTATTTTAATTTTATTATTATTATTATTTTGGATTAAGAATTATTATCTAACAGGTCTCTGCACTATTTGCCTTAATTGTAACGAGAATTGGTTAATGTGGCCATATTTTTAATAAGTGGATTTGGATGATTGTTAAGGCCTAAGTGAAATCGTTTGTAGAAACTTTTTGCTTCCTTATGTATGATTTTCTTGTGTAGGTCTTTATGTAAAGTATGGTTAAATACATGTATGGCGGGTAATTAGTAATTTTCCTCAGAGTGATATTTTAGAACCTCTATATTTTATTTAGATTGGAGATTTTTGCATTCCCGATATCATCGTTGTTATTACACATTATAGTAATATTTTGCGTTTGCCGGGCGGCGTTTAACTGAAACATATATGTACATAATACCTACCCGCCGTACTCAATAATTATAAAGTATGTAATATAAATCTACGATAGGTACCTCCTAATAACGAAATTATGCGTGTGTATAGCTGGCGTACTGTTATTATTATTATTATTGGGTATATAATATGTAAAACGCCGCACGAGCGTGTATATAGTATTCCGACGAAATAGGGCGAGGACCATCACAGTACCTACCTACGATACGGTTCGCACTAAGAAGGGGTCGTCATCATTTATGTTACACATAAACACTTTCCTCCTCCCACACCGTTGTCGCACCGTCGTTTATATAACGTTTACTGGCAGCGTCGATATAGAGGACGTATACCTCTACGTAGTACATTATAATAATAATAATAATTATTATTATATATATATATATATATATAGGTAGAGGTAGAGGTACCTCCGTACACGATAATATTATTATCCTATCCTTTCCGCCGATTATAATTATAACCCGCGCCATACACGCGCGTAGTACCCGATGATACCCATAACCGTGTATATAACGCTGTGGCACAGTGTACCTATACCTACTATATTGTGTTCCTTAGAAACCGATATATCGACGTGCACTGCCGTTATTATAACTGTTATTAAAAAAAAAAAAAAACATTTAAAACGCGATTTAACGATTACGATTATGACTATGATTATTATTATTATTATTATCGTCTAATAATAATAATAATAATAATAATATTCTCAGCGCGCGCGAGATCGTCGTTATTATATTATTTCCTCTATAACATATTAACGTGAGGGGGGGGGGAATAATGAAATATAATATAATATAATATAATAATAATATCGATTTCCCACGACATCGTTGCCGCGTGTTGTGCACACAGATTCGTGGCCGGACGCACTCGTTATTTTCGCCGCCGGAGAAACGCTAAAATTCAAACAGAGCACGTGCACATCGTTTCGATTGTATTTTTATTTTATTCTTGCTTTTTTACCTTGCGAGTACGCTGAAATATAGTTGCGCAAAGGTCAGCGTAAACCGCGGGAAAAAATATACCGAAAAATAATTGATTTATTTTATATTTTAGAATGTCAGCGCACGTTATCTAAATAGCCACAGGACTTGACGTTTTGGTATGCATATATTGAAATATTTCGAGTAATACCTAAACATTTTGGAGCAATAATAAGTTTATTACATATTTTTGAACCGAATAAATATCCATATAGGTATAATATTATAATATTTTTCCACGTTGGTTTATATATTATATATATATATAACAACGAGTTTTATTTAATGCGTGATAATTGCTTTTAATTCATAGAATCAAAAAAGAAAACCTGAACCGACTCTCGTGTTTCAAAATATTTTAAATTGATTATATTTTATCGTATATGTAGAAAAACCGTGAACCTTCTTGCAGCAGAAAATTATTGAATCGATTTTAAGAAAACTTTTATTGGTTTTATAGCTATTTAAATATACTTATATCTACGTCGCGTCGTCATGCGCAGTGTACAATTATTATTATTGCAGGTACACTCATTTGTGTAAATAAGTTGGGGAAATATTCGTAGAGAGAGGCGGTCACATTGTTGACTTTTAAAATTCCTCAAATCGATGTATTTCATGAATGAAATTTGCCTTATAGTCAAAAACGGAGACGGAATAAACAAAATGTCAACGTAGGTATATACCTATAAAATACTAAAATATTTTTTACTTACGTTGTTTTCAACGAGCTATATATAGAAATGTGACCGTCAGTAATTCTATTTTAGAAAAGAAAGCTTTGAATCAAACTATGCGATTAGGTGTTGAAAATGAATGGTCCACCTGCATCTGTAATCGCATTAATTATTACTCACGAAATCCTATATTTCCTATGGATAGCCTCGACCTGAGCGAGATTAATCGAAAGAACTTTAGAGGTGTTCGGAACAAGGTCGGTTTGGTTGGTGAAATGATTTTGTTGGGCCTAGGCATTACTTTTAGGCCTCAGAGATAGTATTCGTGATTTTATGCTTATCGATGAATTTGAATCATTAACGAGATGAATATACATTTATTTATTTATAATAATTACGTACGAGAGCCCAATATTTCACAAAAATATAGTTTGTACATAACAAATATAGATGAATTACATATACATTGAAATTAATTAAATTAGAAGAGGAATGACGACGGGTCTATCGATTGGCTATTCTCATCATCCTAGTGAGAGGCACGTTGCTCTAGTAATTGGTTGAGCGGTGTGGAATAGCAAAACAAGAATTATTACGAGTGCTTCATGAACTAAGGAACCGACAATTTATTTTTGCGACGGGTCGCGGGGTTTTGGTACAGCTCGAACAAGCTACAAGTCGACCCTGGTCCGGACCTATCCGATTTTTTCCGTTTAGGAGTCCTCTACTACCGCATTCTTGGCATCTATGTTGAGGATATTCTGGTTAACTGTGAGAAGGGTCCCGGACCTGCATATAAATTTAGAGGGTTCCTCTCTTTTCATTACAAGTGTTGATCAGTGTCGGTCTGGCCCACACAGCTACCTGGCGACTGCCAGAAGTCCAAGGTTATTTTTTAATATTGGAGGCCCAATGCCAAAATATGGAAAACTTTTTATAAAATCATTTAAAACGGGACTTTTAAAATTATTTTTGAATAAACCACAACGTCTAGTGTATCTAATACAATGTGCATAGGAGTGGCTGCTCGAAGCGGGTATATTTGAATCACGGCAGTGATACACAAAAATATTGGTGGGTGTTCTTTATGGTTGGAAAATGCAATTTGAAAAATGTTTAAAAGTTTATAATTAAATTATAAATATAATATTTAACCATGCACGTGTACTCTGCATAAGTCGTACAGTAATAGACAATCGCATCTTAAGCTAAAGCGTGGTAAAGAATTGAATACAAATATTTAATTTATTAATTCTTTCGTCGATAACGTTATAATAATAAGCTATTACGAATATAGTTGTTACATATGCTTGAATTTTTGTTTCCATGATTTACTGTACTTATATATCAATTAAGAACCCATTATTTAACCACTTACAACCTAAGAATTCACTCCTTGAAGGGCAGTGAACATTTTTTTAGGGTGGCTGATGTAACTCAGTGTAAAAATATTAAATGTGGTCTAAGAGCAAAAACTTCCAATCCGTCACTGGTGCATAGAATTCAAATATGTTTTTATGTACTTTGTGCACACAAGTTAAGCGTGAACGAATATTTTAAAAATTTAACCTTAATCTTCAATAAGCCATCAATATCTATCAATAATTTATTTTGTTGTTTGTTGAAGAAGCCAGCATTCGACTTATAAATGACGATAAAATTAAAATATGTGTTAGGATCTCCACTTACCAGCAATAAATTTAAAAAAACTACTATTTTTATAATAATTTATAATTTATTTAATTTATGTTATTTTTTTTTTTTGTGTGTGTATAATTTATAAAAAGAGTATGTAAAACTTGTTAGTTATAATTTTTATTTTTTAAATAATTACAATTTCAAATAGTTTTAAAGTAATAAATTATTTTTTAATAAAAAATAAAATTGTTTTATCGCAATTAGGTGGCAGTTAAATTTGTTTTAAAGTTTAAATGGGGAGTCGGGGCCATTAAAAAATACTGTGCTAGGGGCCAAGTCGTGAGCCAGACCGATACTGGTGTAGATGATGAACCAAAATATTATTATTATGGCGCCGACTCGATTATAATATGAACTATACATTTATTTTTTCTGAATCTCCTAAGACATTACTTTGCTTTCCGAGCACGAAATGTGTTTTACATACATAAATATAATTTAAAATGAAACTTTTATTTTGTCTTATTTGCAGAATATTTTTAATTTTTATATTTTAAAGTCATCTTTTATATATATTTAATAAAAATGGATAATATTTGATAAAAAATATATAGCTTAAATTATCTACTTAACACATCGGTATGCAGACGACATGCAGACAGACAAACGAAACTTTGGACACGCGCAGGCAGATTATATATTATATCGGACATTTTATTTACGACTTGCATCAACATCAAAACATACATACAATTTGAATAATACAAATAGATTTTTATTAAAAAATGATGTTAGAAAAAATTTTTAAGGGCATTTTTTTAAGGAAAATATTTATATATCCGTAACGTCATATTACTTATTACTTGTTAGTGTGCATAATAATAATATGTAAATGGTATTTTTTTTAAACACATTTTCTTGATACCTTTAGGTTCTAGAATTTTAATCCACGCCCTAATTATTATTATTAGGTATTATTATTATTATTACACGGAGGTATAATGTCTATACCTCAATATTATTGTTACGTCGCGGTCGTAGTCGTCTTCTCCACCGCTGCCGTCTTCCGCTCACCAATAACACGAAAACCGGTCGAGCATATAGAGAATATCGCATACATATATATATATATATACATGTACTTATTTATGTATAAACGTAAACCTACGCCGAGTAAATAATATATATATATATATATATATATATAATATTATAATAGCGTATACTAACTTAAATATTTTTTTCCCTTCTTTCCGTATACGCGAAAGGTCGTAAATCGTCGACCTCGTAGTTTTTTTTTTTAATGATCAACACACGCCGTTTTCGCAGCGTATATACACACATGCGCACGTAGACACACTCAGTACACGCGTCCCGTAATGTGTGCTATTGATCCTTTCGCGCTTTTCGCTTTTATTCTCTCACGAAATCATTTTTTCGCGCTCGGTGCGGTATAGGCGGGTAATTTATTAGTGCTCTGCATGGTCCGGTATGATCCGGTCCTAAGGCTTAAAAATAATCAACTCGTCGGTGGTGTAGTCCAGTCCGATGATATTTGGGAGTATGATTCGGTCCAGTCCCGGTTCAAATGTATTGTATTATGTGACATAATTAAATGTTACAACATTTTTGGTACTACAATATCGTCCGTGGCAATAAATGTAAAACCTTTATTAAAACTTATAATTTTTTTTTCCTTTAATTTTTGGCGCAATTGACGTATACTTCACTGCAAATTTATGCGTATTATGTGATATTATAATACTGACGTGAGACGACACCATAGCACCGTCGCTTTATAATTATTTTGATAATGAGAGCTATGCGGATTTTTATAACAGAGTGAGCAATGTTTTTTTTTTTAATTTGTAAATTGTACGTTTTTCTGGATAAAAATTAATATTATTATGACTTAGTAATTTTTTTCAATTTTTATTGCATCTAAACCCAAATGTTTATGGATTTTAAACGATTTTTTTAAAATTCTATATAGTGCATACCATTAATCCACTGTCCACATCATATAATATTCGAAGCTACTCGGTTAATGAGTTATGTTTATTTTATTTTTAATTGTTTATACGGTTCAAACCGACTTCAATGCGTTAAATAAAAGTTATACATTATTATTATTATTATAATTTTTTTTTTATTAAGTTGTAACATTGTTGCATGAGTCGAAAGTTTTTCGAAGATAAAGTAACTCGAATTAATTATATATAAACTTTTCAGTTAAAACTTTTAACTCAAAAGTTTATAATTTTTTTTCGCCACAAAAATTTCAAATAAAACTTGGAAAAAAACAAGTAATATAAAAGAAACTTTTGTTTTTAATTTTTTTATCATAGTGAAAACAATAAGTAAAACTTTCACGAATAACAAAATTGACATCTTGTTTTTTTCGCTATTGAAACACAAGAAACACGTATTTTTATTGCAAATATATTACACAGTAAGTCGAACATTTGTCCGTCGAACAGTATAAATAACAACCCTAATATGCTGCTGCCTTATCAATTTCAGAAATCACTAATGAATCAATAACAACTGATAGCAGCTTTATATCAAATTTTACGTGGTCAAATCGTTTGGAAAATTTGACTTCGAATTCTTAATACTTGAGCAGCCCTCACACGTGTTATAGTTTACCTTTGTTCACTTTTGTAAAGTTTACATGTCTGCAGATCATTTGCCTGTGCTATATCGTTATTTTTCTGATCAACATTTTTAAAATATGATATAAACACTATTTTTAAGATTCGAATAATAATTATATTTTTATAGTTCTTATTAATTACAACTTTGGCCATATTATGTCCCTACGCTTTTTTTTTGTTAAATTCAATTTTTTTGGTTGGTGCAATCGCCTGTCAGATCCTCTTGGGACTTAGTTAATTCCTCTTGATGTGTAAATATTAAAAAATAATAAACCATGAGTTTGGAATCAAGTGCCATAATATGGCACTTTTTTTTTTATTATATCATAATAAAGCGTACTGCAGTGCAAACAATTTACCGATATCTTATAGCCTCTGAGTCACCAGGCCCACGAGACACGCGGTATTGCGCATATAATATTTATAAATAATGTGTTTTATATATATTATAACGTTCATCGGCCACTGCAGCTTGCACGCGTATAAACGTCACATACGATTTGAGAGGAACGCCGAAAAGGAAACAATCGCCGCGGAAAACGACTTTTTCGGCCTGTCTAAGTATACATATAGCGTTTCGAATTTTGCGGGGGCGAACGGACCAAAAAAAAAAAAAAAAAATCAAACGCTCAGGATTTAGTTCAGACGGTTTTTACGATCGTTTCGTACAATAACGTCGTGTATATATGTGCTCGGGGGACTTAAACATATTATTACTATTGCGTATAATGCGCTCGAACGCCTTTCGCAGCGACCGGACCCGGAAAAGCGTTTACTCACATATATATATATTTATTGCAGTATTATACAGAGCGATGGCAAAGTGTTTTGGCCTCGACGATATGCTATAGAACGTACGTGTCGCAGTCCGAGGGATAGGCAATATAGGGATGAATTTCGTTTTACGTTATTTACATATAAATGTTAGACAATTTGTACGTTTATTGTTTATCGTTTAAAGTCAAAAATAATATTTAATTCAAGGAATGGCCCGGATACGGAATATAATAAATTCTTGGATTGATCGATAAGATCGATTGCTAAATCACGTGAAGTAAATATTTCTACGAGATCAATATTATAAATTTTAAGTAAGTGGATTTTAAATTATTTCGTTTTGCGTTATTTTTTGTTTAATGATATTCTCTAAATTGCGTTTTGTTGAATGATACATTATAAATTTTGTTAATCGTTATGTTTTATTATATGGTATTTAATTATTTTTGTTTACCGTTTTTCCGTTTTAATTACGCTTACACATTTCAATCGTTTTTTTTAACCATAACGTTACTATGACGTTTGCAAGCACCGGAATTGCCGAGGCTAAAAGGCCAGACCGCCAAAAATGTTATTTTCCGACGCTGGCCGGATCATGCACCGCTGCAGGCGTTTGCTTTTTATGAGATTCTTCCGTCTTCAATGTGTTGAAACTCGTGCAGGCAGTATTGTATATTGTTTATGTAGTTTTATACACAAATTTCAGAGTGACAGAATTTTATACTTGTGATAATATTTTGTTAAATCGCGATTATACGCCATAAAATCGCGCGTAGTTTCTAATACAAAAATAAATAATACCTACCTATAACTTACCGCGGCTGTCATAGTATTTTATATTTTTTTTCCTCCGACCTCAAAAATTTCTTTTCAGATCATCCTCTGTAGAAACTGATCGCCGACCACTGCGGGGTAGCAGTCTGCTATACATTGGAGCAGTGATGGGCAACTGGTGGTCCATGTACCTTTTTCATTTGGCCCGTGCTACATTTTCTAATATGAAACATATTATCAAATCGAAACAAAGAAATCGTCTTTTCAGCTAAAACATTAGGTCATCTACTCCGTGTTTCCACTTTCGAAATAGATGTTGATTTTGCTGCCTTATCATCTGCAGTCAAATGTTCTCAAAACTCATATTAAACAAAATAAATTTTGATTATAAACAGTTATTTTTAATGACCTTTTTTCGCTTTTTATGCTCTGGCTTTGTAGATTTTATGGTTCTAAAAATGTTGAGTTGCCAATCCCTGCTTTAAAGAATGCGCCCGAAACACGACTGCTGCAGTGTTCCGTGACCTGTCCTGTATATTATATATAACTATATAAGCACAGATATTTTCGCCGGACACTGCGCCGGACGTGACTAATACGGGTTATTATACGAGAGAAACCAAAGGCGGCGGTGGAGGAAAATCGATTTTCCAGCCGATCGGGTTCGGCGCGAGGGCTACATCACGTTATTATATAATATATATGATCGCGGTGTATATACCATTACATATATATATTTAAGTGGCAGCAATAAGTCGTGTTCGTATATACGCGGATGGCAAATCTTATACACATCCTTATATAAATATATATAATATATATAGGGTATAGGAATGAGCGGGGGATGAAAAAGACGTAAAAGACTGTCGCGCGGGGTTCTCTGCTCGGCAGCTGCTGTTTTCGAACCGACCGGACGACGCGAGGATTATTCCGGAAGCCCGCGCCTTCGTCCTGCCGTTATATTTTATACAATTTGCTTTTTCTCGCACCACGCGCATGTAATCTCTGTCCGAAACGACTTTACGGAACACTACGCTGCGAGTAATAGACAATTCGCTGCCGATAGGGTGCAAAGTTTCCTCGTGCGTATTTCTACGTCTAATATATAATACACGGTCGGTCCGGTTTTGGAGAATATTCCGCGTGTAATACGTGCATCCGAAAAACGCGCGCGAGACCGCCTCCGCGGAATTCGGTCGGTTTAAAAGGATAACCTCGAGTTGGGTCCCAAATTTAAAAAATGCCACGAATTAGTTCCGTCGTATTTTATCGAGTACATAAGTTGAGTCTTGGCATATTTTTTCGAGTACATTAGTTGGTTCCGGGATATTGATTTTAAAAAAACTCAAGTTAGGTTACTCAGGAGACATCACGTAGATGTTGGCTAGAAAGTCTCCCAAAAATTTTGTTTTTTTTTTTGTTATTTTACCATAATATGTATAAAATTATTAAAATATTAAAACTATTATTACATATTTTTTTTTTATAAAATGTACATTAATACACATAGCTTAAATTATTATTTTTTTCCATAGTTAATTTTTTTTTTTTTTTTAAGAGAAGAAATTTAAAAGACACATCTTTTACAAAATTTAATCAGGCCATTTCTCCACTTGTAAAACAATTCATCTTTTCTATAAAAAAACAACTTCTTTCTGTTGTATTGCTGAACTTCGAAGTGATATATAAATTTCACTCTGAATTCAAAGCAAAGTATCAATTCAAGTATTATAGTCGTTATCAACAGCCTTTAGATAAATAATACCTCGGACCCAATTCGAGGATTATCTTATAACACCATGGACCCAACTCATGTTCAATTGAAGCGATTAAATATACAAAGGGACTCAATTCGCGTTTTCCGTTTAAAACGTCCCCCCTCCCTTCTGATCCCATATATGCGTACCCTACGCTTCGATCGAGTTATTATGATATTCTCATATGACACGTATAGATAAAATTTTTATAAAAAAAGAACGGCATCGAGTATTATTCGGACGAATTCGCATAATGGATTCTATATATTCGTCAACGGGCGTCCCAGTGCACTGTCGCCGAATTCGGAACCTCCCCGCAGCAGGGACAGAGGTCCGAAAGGAAATCAGAAAATGGCCCGCCAAAACCTATAGCGTTCGTTAGCAAATTGTTGGTATCGATTGGTTTTGGTGTCCTATAAATAGCAGAACATGCCGGTGCAACTATATAAACGACGGAAATGTCGATCCACTCAATTTATTATATTGTTTTATCGGCAATAACAATTCGGGTTAATTATATAAACCTAAGTGTAGTTTAACGATAATATAACAAATGTATAAAATTATAGTGTTTAATAGGTATAATACCTATACAACGAGTGACAGTGGCGCCAAAGTCCTGAAACTTTAGTCGGGTAAAAAATATTTAAAAAGACCACAACAGCTAAATATCGGTCCCAATATCTAATGGAATGGGAAAGTAAAGGAAATATGAAGCGGCCTCATCTCAAATTTTCAAAAGAAGGCAGATGAGTACCACATGAGTATAAAAATAGGTGAATACATGCAAAATAAAGTGAAAGCAAAGGATCACTGCACTTGATTGACCAGCCTGAGACGTCTGTACATTAGATGGTTGTGAAATAGAATGTATAGGAACAATGTAAAAGGTAATTGGACTTCGAACGTTGTGAGAAGTATGTATGTATAACTACGAGTTCGGTATAAAGCTATATTCGATTGGGATTCGACGAAGGGTCCTCTCGTCGCATCCTTTAAAACGTCGTGACGATCTTATAAAAAACGAATCTGCGAAATCTAAAATGAACGGTGACGGGGAGGAAGACCTATCGAGAATTAAAAAATCGGGAACTCTCGAATCCGTGTAGTTAGCTCGGATACCTACAAAGCTGCAGCTGCTGTTATATTTTTTCCCGAAATCGTAGACAACTTAACGGCTCTACTACACCCCGCACCCCGCTACTCCGTAAAAATAACAACATAATATATTATATTTAAGTTAGGCGGGTACGCCCACTGTACCCATAAAACTCTAAGCGTTATTATTTATCGTATTTTATATTATTATTGTTGTTCTTCGACTGTGGTCAAACGGCTTTCGATCGCGCGCGGAAATAAAGTATCGTCGCCACCGCCACCGAGAGGGAGGGACGTCGAAAAACACCGTGTTCGACACATAAGCGTGACTTGATTAGATTGGGTCATAATTGTATTACACATATTATATACGTTTCGTTATGATCGTGTGCTTTATAATATCATATACAGGGTGATCCATTTTTACGTAAAACATCCATTGTTTCAGAAAGCACTAATGTTTTTTATTGTTATCGTTTTTTAAATTTTTACTTTTTTTAATATTAGACCGTGACTTTTAAATTCTTTATTCCAAAACAAAATTGTTTTTATAAGACTTCGATATTATACAAAAATATTCGGAACGAATTTTGGAAGAGGAGTTTATGCGAGTTATAAAAATCATAATTCATAAATAAGTATTTTAAATGTACGTGAGCGGAGTGGAGTGGTAACAGCGGATAGCCTGTATTCCGCAAAATGTCAATCCTGTCCATTACGTTCATCCAAACTTTAAATACTTATAACCAATAAACTACTTATCCAAAATTTGAATTTTGTAGATCAAAATACTCCGACTAATATTTAGTTTTGGACTATGAAATTAAAATTGTATTATGTAATTCATAAAAGTAAAAACTTATGAAAAAAAACCACAAATTCTCAAAAATTATATTTTGTATAACCACTTAAAATTATGTAAATAAAATATTTTCAAAGACGTCGGTGTTTTCTGAAAAAATGGGTATCTATTACATTAAACGGATCACCCCATATATGTACAGAGAGTTTAACATTCTTTTTTCAAGCACTCATTTCATATCGCATAATTATTACGATATGTCATAATAAATATTTATAGGTACTCTCGACTCGGGCGGAGGTACCTATACGCTTTGACGTAGTGTAGTTTTATTCATTAGACCAAAATTAAAATGTATATTATACATATAGGCCAGGGCCGCGGAGAGCTAAGACGATGAGACTTACTCGTTATATACAGAAGCGCGGAATTCTCGATTTATGGCATTTCAAAAAAAAAAAAATGTTAAAAAATTGCAACCTTATTATATTCAGGTATTTGCTCATTATTCAGTCACGAATCTGACGGAAATTAGTTATAAACAGGACTTGCGTACGTCATAGTAACGTTATACATGACAAAAAACAATTGAAATACGTAAACGTAATTAAAACGGAAAACGGTAAACAAAAATAATTAAATACCACAAAATAAAATATAACGATTAACAAAATATATAATATATTGTTTAGTAATCAATCATAGCGATCAGTTCAAGAATTTATTATGTTCCGTATCTGGGCCATTTCCCGCATTAGATATTATTTTTAACGATAAACGATAAATACAAAAGTTGTGTAACGTTTAGACTGTAAACAAAGTAAAACGAAATTTTGATTTCAAATACAAGCCCCGGCTTTTTAAATACTCATCAACCATAATATTCTGGTTAGAAATCTGATTTTCTGGTTTGGTTGCAACTCTCGGAAAAAATATTTGAAAACATAATATTATGTTCCTATTTAAAAGATTCGCCAATTTTACATAAATCGTTTATTTTAAGACCCGATCGATGACGCGTGATTTTTTACTTTCAATTTTTATTGGATCTCGCCGTGTTTTTTTCAAGTGTGTATTAATTACTAGGCACCTACCTCCAAATTACAATAGAAAATATTATGACGCGTATCGCGAGCGATTGCGTCTATTGTGGAACATAATGTGTTTTTGAGGAAAAAACCCGCGATCGCTTTTCTTCACGACGACCAGTCATTGTGGAAGGCTGACGAGAACTTGCGAGCTCTTCTTTTTTTTTTTGATCGGCCGGCACGACTGCAGACGATATAATAATTGATATCGTCACGTGCCACTTGTCGTTTCTTATGCGATTGTCACGAAAACCGGACGGAAACCGATGGCCGTCAGTTGTAGTCATCCCGTCGTCGTTGTTGTCGTCTGTCGCGCAGTTGTCGGGAACTTCAGACTCGTCGTTGGATCTTGCGATCGATATATTATATTTATTGCGGACGACTTTTAAATGCGTGCGACCGACTCCGATGCGAATACACACGATCTCGATAATCATCTCTCTCTCTCTCTCTCTCTCTCTCTCTCTCTCTCTCTCTCTCTTTCTCTGAGAGAGAGAGATTTAATTGATTAATTACGATTCCGCTCTATCGCTTCACTCGATATTTATTTTTTTTCCTTTCACGAGCAAATAAATACCGCGGCGGCGATTAATCCGCGTTTCTATAATCAAACTTTTTCGAATATATATAGCGGAAAATAACCATATATATATATATATATATATATATATGACGACATTTTATAAGCTCGAGTCCTTTTCCGCACAATAATAGTCATACAACGAGTATAGTACTAATGGTAACTGCTGATAACTAGCAATATGCTATAGCTGTTAGTTTTAAATACCGTGTTTAATCTATATGGTATACTTAGTGCCCGAACTTAACTCTGTTCACACCATAAGAGTATTCACGATTTTGGCGCCCTAGACACACACTTTTTGGCGTTCCTTTTTTTCTTAAATTTTTTTTTAACACATAGGTATCAAAAGAGTGATTAGTCCCAAAGAAGCTTTTGAGCTCTCTATAATTCGAAAATTTATTTTTTCTCATCATTAAAAATAATACTCAGAATATATATTTCCCCTTATTTCACTTATGCTTCCACTAGTAAGGAGAACACTTTTATTTTACAACTCTATTTATTCCTAATAAGGTCGTCTATGATAATTATTTAAAAAGCAATCTTAATAATTTGAAATATTTGTAATTTCATTACAAATGTTTCGGTAAAATAATAAATTATTGATGTTTTTAAAATATAGTAAATACTAAATAATAATCATATTCTAACGAATAATAAATAGCAAAATATAGATAAATATAATTTATAATTATTTAAAAATTACGTGTAAGTGGGTACATGCACTTTATAAGTACCTAAAACAAATTACAGTTTTAGATTTTAGCCTTTTTTTTCTAAATTGTATGACAATATAATAAAATACATTTTATATAATATAAACAAATGTATTATATAAAAATGTAAAGAATATAATAAGAAACGAAAAAATAAACAAAATTAGTAAATGATGGTTATATTTTATGATGAGTCTTCTGTAGAGTAAATTCTTCATAACATTTTTATACATGAGAGAACTGGTGATTTTTGATTCAATACTCGGGGAATTTATAATGCAGGTTATCACTTATCATTTATCACTAATATATTTTCTCAATCAATCCAATAAAATTAAAAAAATAAAGTATTTTATTATAGCTCCACTTTTAAACAATTTAACCTCTAGCGATGGCGCTTCATTAAGGGACTCTGAATTTGCCCCTCCCCTAAATACGCCACTGATTCACATCGTAATAAACTATTTACGTTAGAAAATGAAGTGAAAAGTACTTACCTATAATACAATTTTGCAACAAAAATAAATAATTGACGACGATATAAAAATATGAATATTAGTCATCATATTTTGTTTATATTGAGTTGATTAATCAATATCAAAAAAATTTAAAACAACATTAATTAAATATTAATGATAATATTTCTATATTCTGGTAAATATTGTGGAAAACAGAAAATATTGTACTCCCAAAAATGTTATAGTTACTCAATACTTTAACCAGTATACTTTTTTTGTGATTCACACTGACCTAATAAACTAGTATGGGTACAAGCTATCACACTATTGAAATATCAAAATAATAACTATATACTACTTATCTACTATCAAGTGAAACGAATTTTATTAGTCATTATATTATACAAGATTGTTTTTAACTTATATTTTATGGACTTATATAATGTATTTAATATAGGGTGACTATTTTTATTACAAAAAAAAAAACAGGATAGATAGTATTAGGTTAATTCTAAGAAAAAAATCAATCGGTTAATAATATGATCAAAATGACCTATGATCAGGTGACGTAATAATCCATACCGTAGGCACAAATAGTTGTGGGCTTTGAGAGGGGACTTAACCCTCTAAACGTTGCATAGTCCCCTACTCCCCCCCCCCAAAAAAACCTCAAGATTTCACATCGCATTGGAATATGCGAATACATTTTCATCTCTATATCAAAATCTTCAGCTCCACCCCCCAATCTCAAACACTATTTGTGCCTGTGTAGTATATTATACCTAATTAACGTTATTTATTTTTTATATAATAATTTGAACAGCGGTAAATGATTGTATTTTCGATTCGTTTGACTTTAGTCTATTGTCTCGATTCAATTTGTTCAAGACGCACACAATTTCGATATTTTTGCGCGACATCGCTACACATAATTTTTGAAACTCTCATTGGTAATAAAGAATAACTATAATAGGTTATATCGTCGGCTTAGAACAAAAACTCACTAACGGCAAAACAGCAATAATTGGTAAATGTGTTTTTAGATTTAAAGATTGTATTTAACACCATTAGTAAATTTTGAAAAAACTAAAAAAACAATAGGTTTCAACTAAAAATCCAATATTTAGTGCCCCTACACAAATTATAGACTTCAAGTTTATAAACAAGAAGGAGTATTAAAAAAAAATGAAATTTGCTGTTAATAAATTTTTATTCTAAACCGATGATATTATGTTCGACGGCCGAGAGGGAAAACGCGAGTTGGGACCCTGGATATTTAATCACTTCAATTAAACACGAGTTGAGTCCATGGTGCTATTTTATCTTAATGTTGTTGATAACAACGATGATACTTGAATTGATACTTTACTTAGAATTCAGAGTGAAATTTACATATCACTTTGAAGCTGAGCAACACAGCCGAACAAAAAAACAGTTGAAAGAAGCTGTTATTTTTATAGAAAAGATGAATTATTTTACAAGTGGAGAAATTGCCCGGTTAAATTTTGTGAAAGACGTGTCTTTTAAATTTCTTCTTTAAATAAAAAAAAAAAATTAACTATGGACAAAAAATTAATAATTTATAAGCTATTTGTATTAATGTAAATTTTATGAAAAAAAATGTAATAATAATTTCATTATTTTAATAATATTATACATATTAAAGTAAAGTAACAATAAAAAAAAACAGAATTTCCGGGAGACTTTCTAGTCAACTTCTACGTGATGTCTCTTGGGTAACGCTAATAAGCTACAGTAACCCAACTTAAGTTTTCTTAAAATCAATATCTCGGAACTCAACTCATGTACTCCAAAAGAAAAATACATCGGGACCTATGTCGAGTTATTTTTTAAATTCAAGACCCAACTGGAGGTTATCCGGCACATCGAAGACGTTTGACGTTTTCAAGCCGATATATAATCAGCTGCAGTTGTATAATATACATAGTTGCCGTTTTAAAGTAACTGCGCACGTTAAAAATAATAAACTCTATTCGACGTTTAATTGGACGCGGATTTAACGTAATAAATTATTATTATCTAATAATATGTGCACGACGGAGAACAACGATTCGTCCGACCCAAATCGTCCGCGCGTAAGACAATAATAATATTATAATAGTTGGTATATCGGGTAATTTATATTCGATCGATACGCGCATTCTCGTGTGCGCGCGCGCGCTCACGGTTTCGTTTAATTTAAACAAACTGGTATTATTTTTTATTTATTTTTATTTTCTTCTCTTCTAAACGTGTCTGCATTTGTTTTACATTTATACGCTTTTCGTGTGTACACGTATAGTATATTATAATGCACATACCTACTCTGCTGCTGCTGCTGCTGCTGTTCGTATAATAATATATATATTTTATAATATTGTATTAAATTATAATGATAATATTATAATATGCAGTTACACATTTTCTCGGTCTGTCCGTACCCTCTATCATTGCGTTCCTCGAATCGGTTTGAAATAATCATTATTGGGCGTTTTTTTAACCAATGGACGAGTATTCCACTGCGTCGCGAGGAATTTGTCATCCAAAACACTTCACAGCCTAAATAATATGCCTAACGTGTAATGATCTCATTGTAGCAGTGTATCAGAAAGTATTACTGATAATTTTATATATTCATATTATTATACTTTATCAATACGGAGCAAGTAACTAGGTGGGGGAAGGGTTAGCTAAGCCCTTCAAACTGTGGTATAGCCCTCCCCCCCCTTAAAAATACTAAAGATTTTACACGTTTACAACATTTTTAGGAGTTCATTGAAACACCAGAAACGTTTCACAAGAGTTCAGTTTATGGACCTGAGACCTAAATCTATTTAGAAACACTGTTTGCGCCAGTGGAGTAATCTATTTTGTAGTCTTTCGATATTTTATTACGTTTTAGAATACCATTGCATATTCGAATCGTTTCCATCCCATCATATTCATCCGAAAACCAAAACAATACAATATTCGTTTTCGTAAAACCATGGCTCAGACCACCCAAGCTGCTACGAAGATTGAAGAATTTCACAAAACATTTATGGTTGAAGCGGAAAATATTATTTTTCAAAAGTTTCCCGAACGAATAATGCGTTTATACGAGTTGCTCAACAAACCTGAGTTTCGTATTTCGGCAAATTACACAGAATGTAAATTTGAAGTCACCGCAATCGCTGAATTCGAAAATAACATCAACATATATTATACCAAGGAGGAAACTTTAGACGACGCGATGTCAGCTGCACAAATTGCTTATTTAATATATATGATAGTAATTTCTAATTAATATAGTCTTCTATACCTATATTATACAAAAAAACTGATATGCCTTATCAGCTAAAACTTGCGATATTGGAGGTGTCTATTTTTTTATCGTGATAATGAATTATTATTATCCAATATAGACGAAAAGAAAGGATATCTGCATTAACAATATTATGATTAAGTATAGAAGCTAATATTACTACAAGAATAAACTATGAAGATGTTATTCAGGAATTTGCTCAAGACCGTACATAAAAAATAATATAAGAGCATTTTTTAAATATTTTTTGTTGGAGTATATATTTATATTTATCATCTACAAAAAATATTCAATGTTAATGTATATTTCTTGAGTGAGAAGTGATAGTAAAATGTGTCATTAATGTCTAAATGTGTCACTGATAATAATTAATCAATAGTTCAAATAATTTAATAATATTCATAATAAAGATAAAATTATCTATCTGAATGTCTCAGATATTAACTATAGTATAGTAGTTGATATGGGTTTAATATTTTTTGAAATGAACCTAAACATATAGGTATACATACAACCTTTTATTGTCACAAGTAGCAACGCATAACAATAGTCTAGCCATCTGTCCAGCTAATATGAACCGTTGATCGGTATATATCGTTTATGCACATTAGAAAAGTCTAGTTATGTGTATAGTAATTAATTTTTGGTTATCAGTTATTTTTGACAGATAGCACCGTAACCGTAACACCTATATTATAATTTAATATTAAACTTATTTTATTTTTAAGTTATTTTTTAGAATTTATTTTATTGAGTCATTTCTAATGAACTATTATAATAGTATATTATACTGTTTATCATTTTTATCCCGATTTTTAAAAATTACATCCTTTGACATACAAAATAATATATTGTTATGATTATCCAAAGTGTCTTGACTTTTGGCTATTCCTCACTATAAAAAAAACATCTAAAACGTTTGTACTTGTTATATCAGCGGTAGCCAGTAATGCATATGCTTTATGGGTGTATTTGTATATACTAGATACTAATAAATATACTTTTACATACGTAAAATGATGAGAAAATCATACAATATTTATCGAAATGTCAAAAGCAAAATTGTGATTTTTAAACCTAAAACTTGAACAGATCTGTTACAAAAAAAAAAAAATTTGTAGATTACAGAAAATGCATAAAAAAAATTAACAACGGATATCTAACTTACTTTGATAAGTTAAATACCTAGATACTTACAAGTGTTTAAAACGCATTCATAAGTTTTTTGCAGTTTTGTTAAGTGTTTTACATATAATTCATTAAGTAATGATTTATATAAATATGTTTCTGCATCATTATCTTTTACGCTAAACAACAAATCGATTATAAAAAAAAAAAAATTGTATTTGTGTACTGTTTTTAAATTTAATGCAATCCTAGGAATATTGTACCAGGGAGAGGGGTAAAGAATATCCTAGACAAATCATACCTCTCTCACTGTACAATATTCCTGAGATATTCATACCGGGAATAACCTAAAAATATCTTACTGGGGGTAAGACTTACCTAGGAAAATCTTACCCCTCTCCCGGTAAAATTATCCGGGGGTAAGATTTGATTGCGACGTCGTTTCATCAAGAGTTTCTACCATCCGCCGGTACGATTCCTTAGCGCCACCAATCGCCGAACTTCCTCGCAGCGGCCGCGTTATCTCACTTTTTTTTTTATCATTAGTGTTGCCAGACGTATGGATCCAATTGGGACATACGGTAATTTTGATATGTCTACGGTCTGCGGACGGACGGGTAAAAAATGTCTGAATAAATACTATACTATGCATGTACATTTAGTAAAAATATTTTATTTTTTAACAAAACACAAAATTTCAAAATTCCAATATGGCGGGGGTAATATTTCTTCAGCCTCGCTATACTTAAAATTTGATTTCATAGGGCTAGGAAATCAGCATAAATGCAGGACCGAGTAGAACAAACGACATTAACACAACACAATCGAATGAAAAAAAAATTTCGAATTTCCAATATGGCGGAGCTGGGGAAAAGGACTTCACATAGACATAGTCTTAATCACGCACGAAATTTATTTGTGCTATACACTGCTGTTCAATGTTATCGTCAAGAACTTTGAAAAACTTAAAAATCGGCGATCGTCGAACATCGATTGTCTATATTAAACGCAGAAGAAAATCGTACGCAAGCTTTTGAATTTCAATTTATAACCTGCTATTATACGTCATATGCGACATCGATCCTTAAAAATATTCAGATTTGTATTAAGAAATGAAATATACACTTATCTATTCGTCAACGTTTTTAGAACAATCGCTTCTTCCGACTGTGGGATTAAAAAAAAAAAATAAGCGCCTACTACTGAGTATGATAAAAAAAGAAAACAAAATAATTTTACTGTTAAAAAAGTATGTACAAATTTGTATTGTATCACAAACCTATAACACGTAAATAAGCGTCTAATATATAATATTGGTACTTTGAGCTGCAATTTATCACTAAAACACAAATATCGACAAAGAAAACGTGCGTGTAATGAATCAAATTCGTTATTTTCAATTTAAACGTTTTACAACTGTTGCGTTTATCGTTTTATCGTTAAAAATAATATCTAATGCGGGGAATAGCCCGGATACGAAATATAATAGATTTTTTGATTGATCACCAAGATAAAAATAATTTGCCAAGAATAAATATTTCCACGAAACCCACGACTTTTAAGCAAATGGATTTTAAATTATTTCGTTTTGCGATATGTCATATTATATATTTTGTTAATCGTTACGTTTTGTTTTGTGATATTCAATTTTTTTTTTTACCGTTTTCCTTTTTAATTACGTTATCGAAATTTTAATCGTTTTTTTTTTTGCCATATAATCGTAACGTTTGCAAGCATATTGTAATATATCTAAACGTATTCTAAAAATACACAAACGATAACAAAATGATTTTTTAAAAAAAAAAAAAACGTGATACGCGATTGGTTCGAACACGCCAAGCCATAAAGTTTTTTTTTTTGTGATACGTATCTGTGATAATATCATAGAGTGCACTCGACAGCATGGTCGAGTATTATGGTTTACAAAACAGAACT
This sequence comes from Pentalonia nigronervosa, assembly GCA_014851325.1. Classification (NCBI taxonomy): domain Eukaryota; kingdom Metazoa; phylum Arthropoda; class Insecta; order Hemiptera; family Aphididae; genus Pentalonia; species Pentalonia nigronervosa. Next base: position 3,510 of record JACXSJ010001063.1, on the reverse strand, counting down.
GAACGTAATTGTTACGATACGCGAGATTGTGTCATCGCAAAATACCGAAATTATCAGTCCGTAACCATACACGCCGCCGTTCGAGTACCTATGTTATGTACACACATTTGTTATAATATAATAATATGGTAACCAATAATTAGGAATGACGACTGCAGAGGTCGAACCGACAAAATATTGTGTCACGACGATATTTTTCGCGTGGTTATATTCTGTTTTACCATATATTTGCGCGAAAATCAACAGACTTCTTGACCCGCACCATCTTGAATGGTTTTTAGATTTTTAGCGGAGCGACGAATTATGTATTGATTTTACGACCATGTGTGTTTTATCATTTTGTGTGTGTGCCTTAAATACACACGCATTAGAGTAGAAAAAATCCTTTGATCTTGAACTTTTTAGGGTGATTTCTGATAGTCGGTAGAAAATTGAATCTGTATAACTTACGGGAGATCAAAAATTGAAAATCGTTAAAATGGTCGGAAAAAAACAAAAACAGCTAGGAAAAAAGGGGAATTTTTAGTTTTCACTCAAAACCAAAATATGACAAAATCAAATTTGTTTTTTTAGTTATAATTTAAAGATTTTTAGGCTCGATCAAAAGGCTTAAAAATATAATGCAAAGTCCCACATAAGTTGTTTGTTTTTGTAATGGTATAATAATATTATATTAACACATTAATACACGAGCACGATTATTTTTTATAAGTGTTTAAGTTGAAATTTGCAAATTATTTTGTAATTGAAAATTATTTAATATTATTTAATTTAAATTAATAAAAAAAGGAAATTAATTTATTTTGTTTTATCATTAATAATATATGAAGCGTGCTAAAATGTGTGTACAATTTTTTAAATATTCATTATTGTAGGTTTGTAATTTATATCATCGTCGTGTACTCGGCTCTGTGAGGAGTTTAAAATTTTGTTTACCCTTATGTTTTAGAGGTTTAATTGCGTCTATGCGGCCTAGCTTCGTATAAACTTACGGTAAATATCATAAAAATACGTTTTTTTTTTTTTTTTTTATTAAAATGTGTGTTAACTCGAGTCGAGTATATTTATGTATAAGATATACCAACGCATTCGACTCGGGTCTGGAAAATGTGGTATCGCAGTGATCCGCGGTATGTAGTACCTACCTACTTGTAGTATACTATTATGGAGAGCCAGACTTTGGGATTACATAGTCGATTGAAAAAATATATATTTTGTGTTATCGAGTATTTTCGACACCGTACATATTATTATTCCACGTGCATACATTATAATTTGACTGCACAGCGTTGTTCACGGCGATTTCGAGGAATCCGCAAACCTGCAGCAGCACGACGTTGTTTGTTATTTATGGGATCTACTAAATTGTATGTGTACAGGAAAAAAAGCAAAAAAAAACCGATCGCCGTCACTTTCTGAATTATACTCGCCGCGTAGACGAATTTGAATATAATATATTTTTATATACCTATACACATATATGTCGTTTTTTTTTGTTGGGGTCTTTGTTCCCGATTTTCGTTTCGAATTTAGTATAATTAATGAGACGGAGTTGCTAATTGTAAATAACTGTATATATAGAAGGATCGTATATATAGCACCGAGCGTGTTGGATTTTGAATTTGATATAATTTTTAAACTATAATTCAAAAATATAAACAGTAGACGTCGCTTATATAAGACTCGCATTGGGACCAGCACAATTATGTGAGTTTATAACCAATTGAATCTTATAGGCATTGTGGGGAAAAATCAAAAAAACAAACAAATTTATTCATCAAATTTAATTATTTACTTTATTTTGCTACTTTTACAATTACGCATTAGATATTATTTAATACATACATATATATATTATTAATTAAATATATATATACATACATATACGTACGTCATACATATCAACCTTCATAGATTTTAAACTTTTACAAATTTGTAATGCGATACAATTTATTGTATCTGCATACATATAGTATATACTATATGGCATGATTAAAAATCAGCTGATAATAAGTAATAACCAACACAAAAGCTTATTTTCTACGATTTTTCTTACGAAATTTGAGTCTTATAAACGAATTGTTTTAATGTGTTTGGATACGTCTAGGTCCAGGTGATTTTTCGTCTAATAGGCGACTGAACCTTATATCCGTGAGTTTTATAAACGGTGTCTACTGTATAATATAGTATTTTTTTATAATGACAATTTATGAGTGAGAAACGTGTAAATTAAAATATTAGACAATTGACAAAATATCAGGCAAAACAAAATCTGCGGATAGGATAAAATCACAAATTAAAAAATATTGTAAATAGCTTAAAAAATGTTAACTTCATATATATTAACATTATTTTTATAAATTATAAATAGTTGTGATAAATGCGTATTAAACTATTCAAGACTAAAACACATTAAATAAATATTTAATTTAGTCAAATATCAATAATGAATTATAAATAATAATAAAGTATAATATAATGAATTAATAAATAATAATGCATATATAGGGATAATAATTTCTATAAAATTAAAAGTATATTAACATTAATATGTCATGATATATCAAACAAAAGTTTAAAATTAAATATAAATATAAAATAAATTGTCTCCAAAAGCAAGCTTGAGTTGGTGACAAGAGTACTAAATAGAGTAAATTTATGTATATGAAAATTAAAACAAATGTGATAAATATTTACATAAATAAATAAAAGGTAATATTAAAATGTACAGTGAAACATGCACTAATTCTATTAAGGTATTAAATATATTATTATTGATTATATATTATATTACACATCAGACTATTAATATTAAAGCACGATAACTATATAAATTACTTTATCGACAATTTATTATACTGAATGACATATCTTATATTATTAACACGATTCTAAACTAAATGAAAAACTAAAGTTAAGGAAACTCTTAAACTCATACTAACTCATTATTTATTAAGTTAATACAAATATTATTTAATATTTTTTTTTATAGGTTTCTTTTGCAAAATTCGATATTGCACTTATTAATTCTAAACATATTTCTGTTTTTTATTTATAATACATTTTTGACAATCATAAGTTCAATTATTTAATTTTTTTCGACTTTTTTGTCATATCCGTTGGTTTTTTTAACCTAGGATATTTTAACTTTCATATTTTGACATTTTATAGTTATCATCTACTACGTTATGATTTTTCAGGTTTTAAAATTTTTGTTGGAAAATCGTCTACCGTGACCGCGACATTATATCAAGTAAAAATAATAATATGCAATGACAAAACGCGAGAAATTATATATTGTTATGTACATGTACTACCTATATCGTAATGATAACAATCTTTTTACCGTATAGGTATATTCCATATTTTTTCTATACGTGTACCTACATATTAACGTGATATAATTACGTACATATTAAATTATACAGCTGATGATGGCTGTGCTCGAAATAACATTATTATTATATTATATGTGTCCAATAACGAATTTAACAAAAAATAAAAAATTAT